>RJWJ010031820.1:0-18934 GCA_004363605.1 Indri indri
TGTGTCCTGCAGGAGGGGCCCCAGGCACAGGAGACCCACTAGAAGGCCCTGAGGTGGTGGTGTGCTGCAGGTGTTGAGACTAGCAAGGGGGCAGTGTGGTGGGAGCTCCCTGGGAGCAGGAAGCCAGATTCTTTGGGACAGTGTAGACCTGGGGCCAGTGTGTGAGGAGGGCAGAGAGTGAGGATGGGCGTGGCTGCTTGTTAAAGTCAGAGACAGACAACAACAAGAGAGCAGCCCTGTTAGGGCCTGTACGCCACTGTAGGAGTCTGCTTGACTCAGAGTGAGAAGGCTTCTGAGGAAAGGAGCGACACAGTCTGACTGACTTTGAAAGATCACTCTACTGGCTTGTTAACAATAGGCTAGGGGTGCTGAGAGCTCCTGTAGAAAGACCAATTACGTTGTCATTAGAGAAATGGAGAGAAAGAGTGAAGTCATGGACCGGCCTGAGCAACTCCTCGGGGCAGAGTTCCCACGCACTGCAATGAGGAAATGGGAGGAGTTTGGGGTTGGGGAAACTGGGATTTAGGGCACTCAGTTGTAGATGACAGAAGACATTCTGCCTATTTAAGCAACAGAGGAATGTAGCAGCATTCAGAATTGTCACAGGAGAGCTAGAGAGCCAGCCTGGGAGGCGGTACAGCCAGGAGCAGCACCCAGGCAGCCCCAGACACTCTGGGTGGCCACCTCCCCTGCCATGGCGCAGCCACCAGGCAGAGACAGCCCAAGTCCAGGCTGACACTGGACACCAGACACCGGAACCTCCACCCCTACTGCCAGGAGCCCCAGTTGTCACTGTCAGTCACCTCCCTAGAAAAAAATATAAATAAACAAAGGATTCCACAGGGATCCTGCTTCTCACTTCCGTCTTCCGATACGGGGCGCCTGAGGGGCAGAGCCTAGGCCTGGGCTGCGGGGGAGCCAGGTGCACCCGGGCTCTGCTTTCCAGCTCAAGGATGTGAGCGCATAAGCCCCACACGGCTATCCAAAAGGCCTTTGCCCACCAGCAAACATGGCAAACCTTCAGAGATATTCTTGCAATCATTGCTTTGCTTTTTACTAAATACTCTGTGAACAATTTGATTTTTCCTCTTTGTCCAGCTCCAAACCAGGCTTCTTGTGGAATATGTGCCCAACCTTACTCCAGACTGGGCAAACACCCAAAGCAGGGTAATGAAAACTACTTCCTTGTTTGAGAAATAATTCCGGGAGAAAATGACAAGTTGTTTGAAACCTAGAGATAAAAAATTTCAAGAGAAAAATGAATAATAGTCTTGAAGTGTAGGAGGGAATCTACACCACGTAAATGATAAATGTATAACTAAAATTGCTTAGGTTGATATTAAAAAATTGGAAATTTGGAAAATCCTGATCTAGTATTCCTTAAGAATAATCATTATCACAAAATACTTGTTAATAAGAAGTCACTAACTATTTATTGCTATTATTTATTGAGAGGTTAGCAGTTGCAATGGACTCAAAGTTTATGTCCTCCCAAAATCCATATGTTGAAATTCTAACCCTCAAGGTGGGATCTTTAGAAGGTGATTAGGTCATGAAGGTAGAGTCCTCATGAACAGGATTAGTGCCCTTGTAAAAGAGGCCCAGAGAAACCTCTCACCCCTTCTGTTGTGTCAGGACACAGTGAGAAGGCGCCATCTATGAGGAAGGGAGCCCTCACCAGACACTGAATCTGCCATCACCTTGATCTTGGACTTCCCAGCTTCAAGAACCACGAGAAATAAATTTCTGTTTTTTTAGCCAACCTGTTTTGGTATTTTGTTACAGAAGCCCAGATGTACTACGATACCAGTGCCAAATGCTACTGTGCTCAATGCTCATTTTCAATATCTCATTTGATTCTCATTGTAACCCCAACAGGCAGGAGTAGGCTTAAAGAATTTAACTACTTTGTCTAACTAGTAAATAGTGGGATTCCAATGTCCTGAACTCTTAGTTTCAAAGCTAATGCCCCAATTTAATCTCTAACAAGACATGATGTCAAGTAAGGAGGAAAAGGGAGGACCCAGGTGATCCATAAACTTAGCAACCTGTCCTGAGTAATCTCATTAAATGTATATTTTAACTTTGTTTTTCAAGTGTCATTTAAATGGTCTTCACTGCTAGGAATTCATCCTTATTTATCTATAAAAATACACATATATGTGCTAAGGTACATTTTCTAGTTTTCTTTGTATAAAGAAAATAACTGGAAATCTAATGTCATCAGTTAGGAATTTTATCAGTAAATTATGAAATATCTATATAATAGAATATCATACATCCTTTAAAAGTATAGGAATATCTTTAAGATATAATTTCAAATTAAAAATATCTAGATGGAAAGCAGTGGTCTATTTGTAAACATGCACACAGATTTGTATGTTTATAGATGCTTAAAAAATTCTAGAAGAATACATATACTCTCACAGGGAGGAGGAAAGAGATTTGTGCAAGGTTGAGAGAGTTTTTCAGTTTGTACCTTTCTGCATGGTTGCAATTTTCTACATAGATATTAATAACTTTTGTACTTATTTAAGATGAGTGTTTTTATCTATTCTGTGTGTTTGAAATATTGTTGAGCCTTTTGAAGAAGACATCTTTGGCCTTTTTATACTTCATTTTAAAATTATAAAACTGTATAGAACTTTGTGTTGTTTTGATAATAAATGTTTTTATTAGCCTGATTCTTTTCTTTTATCATTTATTGCTAAACTACATAATGTTAATATGCAGACATTTGCTATAAATAGTAATAGCTTCCTCTTTAATTAAAAATAACATAGAAGTATAACTTCCTAGCATAAATAATTAAATGGAAATTTGGTAATCATTGCTGAGACTCATTTGGTGCCTCCTCAGTCCAGGCTCTGTGAGAAGCATGTCATTCATATTATCTTCCTAAATCTTCATACCTCTACAACCTTGGTGTTCATCCTGCCCATTTTGCAGAGAAGGCAGAGAGAGAAATGATTTGCCCAAAGGCATGTGACTGGCAAGAAGTCAAAGCAGATGAGCCCAGAGCTTCTGAGCTCAGACACTGGAGCCTATGTGTTAAACACTACTCTTCAGTGCCTCCTTAATTCAAATAAGTTTGACTCTGGAAATATTGCTGTGACATCCCCAAAGAAATTTAACTCACTCCTCCTTACATGTATGTAGTGAAATATAAAGCTTAAACATTAACAATTATTTAACACTAGTATCTGGGAATTTTAGGGCTATATTTTCTGATTTATATAATATTAATTTTGTCACCAGTACTTGGTATTCATAGTAATCAGTAAGTTGAGTTTTCGCTATAGCATAGGTAACTAGAGTACACTGGCTAATTAAATTTCCTGGCTGTAATGGTGATAAATAGAAAACTTTTATTTTCATCTTTATTACTAAAAATATTTCTGAAATATATTAGTACACATTTTCTTGGTAGAATAGTAATGGGGTCTTCTTTTGATGAAACAATTTCTTATGGAATCATTACAGCTATTATTGTCTAAAAATACGGTAAGCTGAATTTATATTGAAACTGCTATATCTTAAATATGTCTTTTTTTATACTAAGTCATTAATATGGGTTTGTTTTAGGTAATTTCTGCATGTTTTTTTAAAAATAGAATTTTCTGACTAATTAGATCCCAGTTACTGAGATTCATCTATACAATAATGTTTCAAACAATTCCATGAATGCATAATTTGTGAATTGCTGGGTTTGACGAAAAGCTGTACAGTGAAAAATACTAAATGCTGAACAAAAACCAAAGCATTGTTTGTAAAAAGAAAGATGCTGTGCTTTTACAAAATACATATTCCTGATGCATCCTAAGCCCCTCTCCCACCTTCTGCCCAGATACTCCCTTGGAGGAGTGATCCTGGCCTTCCCTTGCTCCTTGTCCATCCCTTTTAACTCCTGTTGTAAGACTGTTCATGTGTGTGTGTGAGAGAGAGAAGATCCTAATCAAATTTCTCACCTAGTATAGAAATGTCTTTGAAAGCATCCCTGACAGACAACCAGGCGGTCTGCATGTTACTGCTTTTCATTATAGGGAACGCCTTGTGTCACTGGATGGTCCCTCCTTTGTCAGGCAGTTCTCATTACTCTAATCCTTCTGCCACCAAAACAGTCAATTATTGATACTAGTTCTGGCACCTGGAGCGTCTCAGATTATAAACACTGGTTCTTCTACGAACAGACTTCCCAGGTCTTCTCTATCTAAGTCCTTTTCTTATCCAGTTAGGGGATTATTGAAAATGGTAAAGCCAGAGGCTGTACAAGGCTCTTTATAACCTCTGGACAAAATAGCTCTTGAAAAACATTGCCAGATATGTGATAAAGCATCCCAAACTAAATTTATATTTAACACAGATAGAAGTAATGCATTTTCCATTATGGAAGCGAACAGTAAGAATGGATTGTTCTCAGGTACCCACATCCAGTGAAACTATACTAGAAGCCACACGAAATTTTTTTTTTTTTTTTTTTTTTTTGAGACAGAGTCTCCCTCTGTTGCCCAGGCTAGAGTGCAGTGGAGTGATCATAGCTCACTGCAGCCTCAAACTCCTGGGCCCAAGTGATCCTCCTGCTTCAGCCTCCCAAGTAGCTGGGACAACGGGCATGTGGCATGTCATCTGGCTAATTTTTCTATTTTTACAGAGACAGGGTCTTGCTCTTGCTCAGGCTGGTCTTGAATTCCTGAGCAATCCTCCTGCCTTGGCCTCCCAGAGTGCTAGGATTACAAACGTGAACCACCATGCCAGCACACAACATATTTTAAACAGACAATATTCCATTCTCCTCGTACAGTGCTTCGCAGAGTCCTCGGCTTACAGGATGAATAAATGGAAACCAAAGGACCCACAAATAATCTGCACACACACAATCATCAATACCCTAAAAGATAGCAGGAACAGCAAGAGCCCATAATAATAAACAGGTAAAATTTGCATAATTAGGTCTTAGAGTGTTTTTACTTGTGAAATATGTCTGATTCAGTTGGTGATTGTGGGTGTAAGTTAGCAAATGTTCACCTCTTAAGCTGGGTCTGGTGGAAGCCAACCTGGCTCCACGTCCTGCCAATCCACTGGGTGTTCTCTGTGCTGGGTGTTATTAACCAACCGGTTGGATAAGAGTGCTTTGTTTTTTGCACTGATGCAATTTGTTTTCTGAGTCACCTGAACAAACAGGTTCTTTAGGCCATTGTATGGAGAAGGGTGCTGGTGGTTTTTGGAGAAGACAGAGCTCTCTTCCATGGAAGGATTATTACATGGTTGCAGTAACTAATGAGAAATGATTTTCTTGATGTCCACATGTAGGCAAAGCCACAGGATGGCAGGGGCTAAGCACCCCTTCATACTGATGTGAGTGGTGGCGTGTAACTCATCCAACCAGTTTCTCCTGAGGAGATTCCCAGCCAAACACTTCCTGACCTCTCTCCTCTCTTATGTACCCCAATTAAGTGGGGGTGGGGGAGGGGTGGAGTCGACACTGAAACCAGTGTTGGGAAGACATCCAAAATATTTGATTTGCAGGCAGTAAAATGAAGGAAGAAACCAGGTTGCCTTGTGGAAAACATCAGCCTTTGAATCTTCAAACTTAGACTCAAACCCCAGCTCTGCCATCATTAGATTCACAGCCTCACACCTCTGTGTCTCAGTGCTCCACTGGAAAACGCTGCTGTGAAATTTAAGTAATTCACACAATACACCTAGAATAATGTCTAGTGAAGTGGTTTTCAAAGTCTGCCCCCCACCCTCACTGGCAGGATCAGCATCACCTGGAAACTTGTTAGGAATGCAAATTGCCGGCCCCATCAAAGACCTAATGAATCAGAGGGGAACAAGGAGGAAGTGGCTGACAACTCGTTTTTAACAAGTCTTTCCGGTGATTCTGATGCACAAAAAATTTAAGAACCACTGGCCTAGTATACAAAAGTCCCTCAACAAATGGTAGCTGTTACATCATATTAATGTAGTACTTCGCAGTGTGGTATATTATTCAGTGCATAAGAGCATATTTCAAAGCATTATGTACAGTATCTCAATAACATATGCGTCATAGCCATATACATAAAAATACCAAAAATACACACTAATGTGCTAAATAATAATTTCCGGATAGTAGGATGGCAATTCTGGTGACTGTTTATTTTCTTCTTTTCTAAATTTTGCACATTTTCTGTAACATATATAACTTGTCCACAAGAAAAGCAACGTTATTTCAAAAATGACGTCATAGTGCACATGCCATTGTACTGTGGAGTGGTGATTTCATATTTTATACCTGAGGATAGAGAACTCTAATGTCGACACATTTGAACAAGAAATAGAGAAAATAAAATAAAAAACTAAGACACAGATGAACAGTAAAGCATGTGTACTTTTGTGTCTAAAAAGGGATAGCATTTAAGTCTGCTTGAGGAGTGGATGGGCCAAGATAAATCCAGAATTAGGCTGGAAACCATTCCTCCTCACCTCTGCCCCAGCGGAGACCGAGGCAACATCAGCCATCCTGTGACTGGGCACGCTGCTGACCCACCCTGTGTATGTTCCCCTGATGATCGCCAAGGACAGACAAAAAGGAAATTGGAAAATATTAACCTGGCACAGAAGTTACAGATCCTTCTCTGGAGTTCTTTTATAATAGGAGAGCTGCCTCTCTTTCAGAGGTAATGCAGGTGTGTTGCTTCCCGAAGTCAGAGCAGATGTGTAAATTACAGGTGAATGTCACGGCCAGCCCCCTCAGTTCCCCTGTGGAAGGCACTGGTAGATGTGGGATAGGAGACCATCTCATGGAAAATGCTTCCCCACCCCATCTGATCATAGCACCAAGTTTGAGTCCAGCACAACTTGCATCTAAAGAACTGCTTTCAGCAAGTGTGTGCAAATGATCCATCCTGGGCCTCCAAGCTGGCTGCTTGAGAAGATATAAAAGTGGTGAAGAGTGAGGACCAGGGCCAACTGCACGGACATGCCACCAGAGCAGCCCAGGCTCAGAAGACAGCCCCCGTGCTTGGGGCTCAATGCTCTGCAGCTGCCTCTTGAAATTCTTAATAACTTTATCTTTGAATCTATGTTTTGTAAGTGAAGGAGACTGCTCATCCACCCACATAACCTCCCGTCTCCACAGGCGGCAGGACTCCTGCCGCCCCGCCCTCATCCAGTGACTACAGCCATTTGGGCAGGCAGGGGCCTGGGCACTGGTGCTGAGGGGTCAGAGTTGGGTTCACGTACCCCCTGCGTCAAGTCTCTGGGCAGGTCTGGGGGTACCTGGGAGGGTCTCCACTCGTCCTGCAAGTACCCCTGTGCCCAAAGGAACACGATATTAAATAGCAATTAAAAGATAGTATGACAGGTTGAGAGAGAGAGAAAGAAACCTTTTTTCTTCCTGCTTTTTGAACAAGGGACCCTGAGTGGCTTTTTTTGTTTGTTTGGTTGGTTGGTTTTTTGCCCTGGACTTTGCAAATTAGGGTGGTGGTCCAGATACGCACACTTACAGGAGTCTGAGGAATCAATGGACACATATCAAATAAATGCAAAGAGAAGACTTATGGGAAGAAGTTCCTCCCTTGATAATCATTTCTGGTCTGTCTGAGAAAATTGTTAATAATGTAACCCAGAAGGGTGTATCCCTGAAGGCGTCACACTTATAAAATGTGTGGTTAAGTCAGGAGTATTTTCTCAGAAGGGAATCTCTAGTGATTATAGACTAGGGCACAGCCCTGCTTAATCATATGCAGTACAATTATTGTAAATACTCTGTACATATATACATACACTATATATGAAGCCAGGACTAATTAGAGAAGATATTGGGAGTGGAACAGACAAGTTCTTTGGCTTTTGCTAAACAACATTGGGAGGAAGAACACAATCATAAAAAACAGCTGAATTTGCCTTCTTTTCTAGAAATTATCTTTCTAGCACCTTTCTATTGTCCTCATTTTGAGAAAATAGTTAATTTTTTTAAAATGGAAGTAATAAATTTTGCTTCCTAAAAAGCACATTACAACACTTTCCTCATTAGCAGCCTGGAAAGTCCAAGGCACGTACGCACAAATTACGATGCAAATGCTTATTAGTGCAAAATATACTCTATGTATGTTTATAAAAATCAATTACATTTCATAACAATTTTTAAATTACTCCAACAGAATTAAAAATAATTTTAGGTTTTTAATAAATAAAAACTCAATTCTATTGCTCAATAAAAGTGGGAAAAATACATTAAACCCCTGAGTCCTGCTGAGTCGTCTTGATGAGAGCCAACAAGAGCTTGGTAATTACTCACATGTGGAAGAAGGGGTGTGTGTGTGTGTGTGTTTGTGTGTGTTTTCTGAGGAAGTCTCTTCAGGACCTAAATCTTAGCCTGGTTTACCCCAAATCTCATGGACTTCTTGCTTTTCTCTAACAAGAGAATTAGCCAGGGTGTTTGTGTGCATTATAGGTATACGCAAGATGTGTGCCCTGTATTGCAGAGAAAAGGAGTGGGTTTAGGAGGTGGCTTAAGGAAGCTCTGCTTTCTGTCAGAGTTGAGACATATCTCTATGGCGGAGTCTGTCTGAAAGGCTGGAAGGATAAGATTTCCAGGAAGTTCTACCCTTAGACCCAGGCAAATGATGTCCTAGCCTAAGGTGCATGCTTTAGCTTAAGAGGAGACAAATCTGAGAAGCTGAGGGGACATTGCCCACCTGGAACAGATGCACTTCCTTCTAGTCCATGTTTGGGGTACGTTGAACTCTCAAATTTGCCTATACATGCCCCAACCTGCTTCCAGAACCTGTGTGGGCTATTCTTCAAGTGACAGCGTCACAGCTATGAACCATACTCCTAGCTGGAGAAAGGCTTAAGTGCAGCTCTTTGCGGGCTGCTGTGTGTGAGTGATATCCACACACACGTGAACGTCCATGAAAGCCAGCTTGCAGAACTGCACAGCAGCCAAGAACACAAAAGGGGCAGGCCATGGGTTGGAAGGGTGAGAGCCTTCATTTGCACTTTTGCCCCTGTCTGCAAATGTCAGAGCTGGATCTGCTGCCAGGAGACCATACGCACAAGGGCTTGAACAGCTTCCAAGGCAGAAAACATCTTAAAGGAAGAGGGAATGAGAGAGAGAAGGTTGACCCTATAATAGAGTCTCTTTCTCTAGCTGAAGGGATGATTGTGAGGACAGCATAGGGTCTGCCCCTTGAATTTGTCATTTATAATGATGTGAAATTCAGCCAACTTGAAGCTAAAGTTTCCTGCATAGCATTTAATTTGACCTAGGAAATGTTCACTGAACTATTCGAAGTTCCCTGGACTTTTATATATAATTCAACTTTCTGGAGATAGTTCCCAGTAAGATGTTGAATATCCTGCCATATGAGCCTGTGACATGGCTAACTAAGGCTGCCAGGCAGGCCAGAAGCCATGCTAAGGACTAAGAACCGGTCCTCTGTCAGTTTCCCTTCTGTGCTTTCCTTGGTAAGCACAAGGATATCTCTCTGCTTGCCTGGGCCTGAGGTCTGAAGTTTCACCTGTAGAGGGGTCATTCTTTGGCTTGAACTGATAACAACTGAAATATGGGATCCCACATCTCAAGCTTTGGTTGAACCGAGAGCAAACACATTCTTCTCAGAGACAGGGTGGAGGTAGACATAAGTGTGCAGAAAGAATAGTGCAAAACTTCCTAAGAGTCCTGGGTACCTGCAGGGCACCCAAACAAAAGGACAAGACAATCCCAGAAATGCGACAGGAGGGGCTGAGACAATCAGGCCCCACTTCGCAGACTTGCTAACCACAGACCCTACAAATCAGTATAGTTTCTATTTAGACTTATTTTACTTAACTGGCTGAAAAATGAGGCTCTCTATATAGAAGGAATAGCAAACTCAGACATTTTTTAGTGAATTAAAATTTTCACCATATTGAAACAGGCTCCTTTTTGGTTTCTTTCCTTTTAAAAACCTAAGCAGTATTTGGGAGACATAATACATCTCAGAGTCACCTATGTGGTAACATAACTTTTATGTTAAAAGTCACTTGATACCAGGAGTATATCTTTTATTATTTCTTTGTTGAGATATAATTCACATACCATAAAATTCACCCCTTTAAAGTATACAATTCAGTGGTTTTTAGTATATTCACAAAGTTGTGCAACTATCACCACCATCTAATTCTGAAAACTTTTATCATTCCCACAAAATATCCCATTATCCATTAGTCATCCCATCCCTCTTCTCTCAGCCACTGGACAGCACCAATCTACCTTCTATCTCTATGGATTTGCCTAATCTGGACATTTCATATAAATGGAATCACACAATATGTGATCTTGTGTGTCTAACTTCTTCCACTAAAAATAATGTTTTCAAGGTTCATTCATGTTGTAGCACGAACTAGCACTTCATTCCTTTTTATGCTGCATGATATTCTATTTTATGAATGTACCACATTTGTTGACCCATTCATCAGTTGTTGGACATTTGGGTTATCTCCATTTTTTGGCTATTATAAATAATGCTACTATAAATATTCATATGGGATTATTTTTTTCTCCAGCTTACCTTATTATAAGAAGACAGTATATAATACATAAAACATACAAAATATGTGTTTATTGACTGTTTATGTTATCGGTGAGGCTTCCAGTCAACAGTGGGCTATTAGTAGTTAAGATTTTGACAAGTTAAAAGGTGTGCATGGATTTTTGACCATGTTAGGGATCATTGCCCCCAACTCCCACATTATTTAAGGGTCAATTGTATTAAAAATAATCCATAGGCAAATAAAGTCTTTGTGTAGCCTAGAAAACAAATAGAGTATGTAGGGCTAAAATTATGTGGGAAAAACAAAAAAGGAGATTTTTTTTGGTGAGAAAAATTGTTTCTTTAAAGTAAAAAAAAGAAACAAGGAAATGAAGACCCCAGTAGAGGGATGTCTACCCAAAGGAAAAGAAGTATTCAATCAAAAAGACACCTGCACTCAAATATTCACCACAGCACAACCCACAATCACAAAGATGTGGAACCAGCCCAAGTGCCCATCAATTCACTAGTGGATAAAAAAAGTGAGATATATATATATATATATATATACATATATATATATATGTCACACATATATATATATATATCACATTTATACACATTTATATCTATATACACACCATGGAGTACCACCCAGCCACAAAAAGGAACGAAACAATGTCTTTCGCAGCAACCTCGTTGGAACCGGACACCACCATCCCAAGTGAAGCATCCCAGAAGTGGAAAAACAAACAGCATATGCATTCTCTAATAATTGGGAACCAATCAATGGGCACACATGGGCATGAAGAGACTCTAAGATCATTGGAAATCAAGAAGGGGGAGGGGGAGGGGGAGGGGAAAAAAACCCGTCCATCAGGCACAACCAACATCATTCAGGCGATGGGCACACTGAAAACTTCTACTTAAGCAATACAAAGGGTATCCATGTAACAAAATCATTTGTACCCCTTAACACCTTGAAATAATAATAATAAAAAAAAGACCCCAGTAGAGATTACTGCAGCTGGCTTAGACCAGAAGAACCATCATCAGGGCTGGGACTAGAGTGACACAAGTAAGGCACCCAGAGCAAAAATGAAAGGAGGCACTCACCCTCAGGGGCACACAAGTGCAGTGCTGACAACTGCATGGCTCTGAGAGAGAGAGACAGAGAGAGGCTTTTTCAGTCCTGCGCCTTTGGCAGCTCACCTTGGCTCACTCTAATCTTGGACCTGTGAACCATGTGGGTGACCATGGAGTTATGAGACAAATAAATGGTTGTTGTTTTAAATCACTAAGTTTTGAGGTGGTTTGTTACACAGCAATATATAACTGGTACACGTTGGCTATTTCCACCATTCTCTTTTTAGAATGGCAGAATAAGTCTTGAAGGAATTGAACTGCAAATCCAGTCAAGTGATTGAGCTCCCTGAGATAGATCCCCCTATGCATTGGATAAACAAAAAAAGTTTTTTACATAAACTATGGATTCCAAGTCATTGCTTGGTCTTGGTTTGCTTTATTCTAGGAGTAGATGGTGCATCATTTTTCATAGAAAAAACTGGTACCAACTGACTTACTGATGGCAGGATATAGCTGGTTCTTTTTTCTTCTCTTGCTTTTCAGAAAAGGTGAAGATTTTACATTGCTGTCCTCTTACATGGTGTTTTTCATAGGGCACTGATCATAATCCTAGAAGACACAATCCCCAACACCGCAATTCCAAATGTTGAAGTTGTGAAAGATCAAAATCCCCAAAATCAAAATCCTGAAAATATAAGTCAGGAAAAAATTGTAAAAAGATATTTATTTATATCTTTAAAAGAGGATTTATTCGAGAAACATATAAAACCATGACAGAACACTTCATAGGCCATGATAAAATAGGCAATAATAACATACATATTTTTGCGGGCATAAACACTCAGGTATACTAATGACAGTCATACGAGTATAGCGGTTATGAGCAGATGAATCATATTCATGAAGAAATAGATCAAGAAGGCAAATATACTATACAAACGCATATCACTATGGTTGGTAATTGTGTGCACCCAGCTTTGTAACTGCAGTCATCTGAAATACATTGACTTAAGTCTTTTGATGAAGTCAATCAAAAACTGTGATTGGGCCACCACCTCATATGCAGTCACCCTAAGAGCTGAGATCTCAAGAAATTTTATCTTTCAGAAATGCAGATGTACAAAAAGGGATCTGCAAGAAAAAAAAATTCTCTTCATTTAGTGCAAAGGATTCAATGTTTTTAGGCACACACACACAGTGCTCACACACAAAGTCAACATTGTGATAATGCACTTTTGTGGAGTCAAATTTCTGATGTTCAAGGCACCAGAAGAAAAATCAATCCACTCATGAATTGATGGGCACCCAGGCCAACTCCACAACCCTGCAACTGTGAGCCATTGCAACAAACACTCATGTGTAGGTGTCTTCCTAACAAAAGGACCTCCCTTGCCTTGGGTAACACCCAGTAGTGGGATTGTTGGATGAAATGGTAGGTCTACTTTTTGTTCTTTGAGGAATCTCCATACTGTTTTCCATAGAGGTTTTCCCAATTTGCAGTTCTATCAACAGTGTATAAGCATTCCTTTCTCTCTGCATCCATGCCAGCATCTGTTGTTTTTGGACTTTCTAATAAAAGCCATTCTAATGGGAGTGAGGTGATATCTCATTGTGGTTTTAATTTGCATTTCCCTGATGACTAGTGACATTGAACATTTTTTCATATGTTTATTGGCCATTTGTCCATCTTATTTTAAAAAGCTTCTGTTTATGTCTTTCGCACACTTTTAAATGGGGTTGTTTGTTTTATTCTTGCTGAAGTACTTCAGTTCTTTGCAGATTCTGGTTATTAGCCCTTTATAGAATGTACAGCTCACAAATATTTTCTCCCATTCTGTAGGTTTTCTATTTGCTCTGCTGATAATTTCCTTAGCTGTGCAGAAGCTTTTTAATTTAAGCAAGTCCCATTTTAGTTATCGCTGTAATTGCCATTTGGATCTTTTTCATAAATCCTTTGCCTAGGCTGATATCTAGAAGAGTTTTTCCAACATTTTCTTCTGGAATTCTTATGGTTTCATGCCTTACATTTAAGCTTTTTATCCATCTTTAATTAATTTTTGTGAGTGGTGAGAGATATGAATCCTGTTTCATTCGTCAGCATGTGGCTATCCAATTTTCCCAGCACCATTTATTGAATGGGAATTATTTTCTCCAGTGTATATTGTTGTCTGCTTTGTCAAAGATCAGCTGGCTGTATGTGGATGGCTTTATATCTGGGTTCTCTGTTCTGGTCCATTGTTCTATGTCTCTCTTTTTGTGCCAATATCGTGCTGTTTTGGTTACTGTAGCCTTGTAGTATAGTTTGAAGCCTGGTAATTTGATGCCTCCAGATTTGTTATTTTTGCTTAAGATTGCTTTACTATTCAGGTTCTTTTCTGGTTCCAAATGAAGTGTAAAATTATTTTTTCTAGATCTGCGAAATATGACATTGGTATTTTTATGGGGATTGCATTGAATCTATAAATCACTTTGGGTAAAATGGACATTTTAACAATGTTGATTCTACTGGGATCCATGAGCACAATATGTTTTTCCATTTGTTTATGTTATCTGTAATTTTGTTTCTTCAGTATTTCATAGTTCTCTTTGTAGAGATCTTTCACCTCCTTGGTTAAGTATATTCCTAGGTATTTTCTTTTCTTTGTGGCTATTGTGAATGGTATTGAGTTTTTGATTTGACTCTCAGTTTGACTGTTATTTGTGTATAGGAATGCTACTGATTTGTGTACATTGATTTTGTGACCTGAAACTTTGTTGAATTTATTTATCAATTCCAGGAGTCTTTTGGTGGAGTCTTTGGGGTTTTCTAGATATAAGATCATATCATCAGTTCATGTGGGTATTTGTGTGGACACATGTTTCCAATTTTCTGGGTATATACCTAGAAACAGAATTACTAGGTCATGAGTATATCTTTTAACATTTTAAAAAGGGAAAGATGGTGTTTCAAATGTTAGCCTGAACCCTGGGTTTCCGTACTCCACCAAGACGTCATATGGTATGAGTGTGGAATTTGACTAAGTTATTCTCTCCTTCCTTTCTTGGCTAATGCAAAGGTCTGAGCAGATCTCTTTTGATAAAAATGACTGTGGTACTTTTCCCAACCTTCTCCCTATGGAGCACTGCTCTAAAAAAAAAAAATTGTACTTAAGTATTCTTCCTTCAAAAAAGTAGTAACTTCTGCAATATTCGAAATAGAAACATGGCAATGTGCCCTTGTCAGCTATTAATGAATCTCCTCCTAGAACTACAGGGCCTTGAAGACCAAAATAACACAATGATTTGGAAGAGGAACATGGCAATTTACTGGGTGCGTTGAACACTTTTTTCCCAAACAAGGTCATTTATTCCTTCTGAATGTGGACCAAGAATGGAGAGATATATAAACCATATATTAGTTAACAAGATGTGCATTTTTTTAAATTCATATAAACGGCTGGCCTGATCATATACCAATCAGTTGAAAATGAAAATTAAGTCACACAGGCCATGTAGCACCAGGTCATTTAAAAATAGTAACCCAGTATTATTTTTGGTAGACTTTTCTCCCCTCAAATTTATATTGTTTGTAGACATAGCTACAATTTGAAGAACAGAATGTATCCTCAGAAATGTGCTACATTGATAAGTTATGCCATGAAGAAAGAGGCAGGATATATTTTTGACTTTTCAATTTGACTGTTGTAACTTGCATTTCTCACTTCCCATGTGTGTCATCAGAGCTTTTTTTTTTTTCTCCTATAGGCTTTTCAATTCTCTCTGCTCCTTCCTTGTTTCCTTCATTTTTGACCCCATAATTCCTGAATCACCAATTTTACCATTTGCAATTGTTTTCAAACTAATGTATTTCACACATACGTTTCAGGGATATATCCATCGGGAGAAAAATGGGAGTGCCAGTAAAAATCATCTCTCTGATTTGTTAATGCATGTCTGAAAAATACAGAAAGTGTGAGATGAGTACAAAAATAACCTGAAACAGAAGGCTGAGAAGCGAGAAGGAGAGAAAATACACATAAGTAGTTTGTTGATTCTTTCCCTCATAAACTAACCCACATGTCGCTGCCTGCAACGGGATTTATCTAATGCCTGCACTTTACACATCCACCAGTGGAGTTCCAGGCCACTGCTTCTCCAGATTCATGCTTGTCAGCATGCAGCATGTTCCTTTAATGTCAACTCTTCTAAGAGATGGAATGTTGTAGTTTCATTGTAATCACAAGTTTCCTTGAGAAAATTCCTTGGATGCTATACAAACAGCTCAAATCCAATCTTTCAGCAGAGATAAGTGAAATTTATGGGATCTACAATTATGATTCGTGTTTGTGGTCCTTGTGATTTGTATGAATATTAAGCATCCAAAGTGTCAGTGCAAAGAATTCACTGCATACACAAAGGCACCAATGAGATGCAGTGCTTGGGCTACACGCAGAGCTTTGCATGTGCTACTCTGAGTAGTGGAGAATAGTGACACAGTCACTATTTTTCTCAGTTCACTATTTTTCACAGTCACTATTTTTCTCAGTTGAGCTAAGCAGTCGTTACTAGGCATGGCGCTGTTCTAGACATGGAAGGATTATAAGAACAACTTGTTCTGAGCACAGGAGACAAGCTATGAAAAAAAAATGGGCCCACCATAGAGCAGTAGACACATAAATACATGCTGCGATGGTATAAAAGGTGCATGCAAATGGTTAGAAAATGAGGAATTCATTACGTGGAAATAATCTGAGAAGACTTCATTACATAGTTAATTGCTAAGCAGACCACTCTCTGTAGGAACTAAAAGATTTTGTTTGGCAAAGTAGAGAAAGAATGCTTTTTGAGCTGTAGAGGAAGAGTCCAAGTAAAAGGATAGAAAGTAGAAAGCCAATGTAGTTTGAAATGTAAAACTCATCTATTCCACAAGTCTCTTTTAGTTAAAGGTGGCCATGTGACCTAATTCTGGCCAACCAGTTAGCAGAATCCTGCTATGTGCCAGCGTGAGAAATCTTTGCTGTCTCAATGCAGGCACAGGTGTAGCTGGTCCTGACCTTCTAAGCGCATTCCTTCCTGGAAGGACGTGGGGTTGGGGTCTGAAGGTGTAGCAGTTCTCTTCCAATGGGAAGGCAAGGCCAGACAATTGTGAGATGGTGCTCCCAACATCTCTGTGTCCTCATTTTTAATGTGACAAAAAGAACCCCCTCTTAGTTATAAGTCACATTTTTTATTATTTGAAGCCAAACATATTCCTAATTGATATTTGTAGGTGGGTTTTTGACCAGGAAGAAGTTGCCCACATTATAGCAATATTTGATAAAACAAATTTTAAAATAAAAAATGCACATGATCATAGAACTATTTTATGAGAAAGCCATTGCTTTATATCTTCCAAGTTTATTCACTTGAAGAATCACACTAAAATAATTATAGATCTCCATTTCATAATTTGTAGCTAAAAGTAGATTTTCTGATCTTTCAGCTGTGTTTGGTCCATTAAGCCTCACTATCTCAGACAAGCACATCAAAAACCCTCTGCACGGCAGTGAATTTAATGTCAACTAGGATTTCAAGGGACAGATACACTTACAATGTCATTTATTTTTCTTTAGTCTCTCTTCCAACCCCATGAAGCAATCTATTTCTGCTGGCATTATTTTTTTCATATTTTCATAGAAGATTGCCATATCTATTCCAAAATCTAAGCTTTCTTCAGTGCCTTCTCATATTTTATGAAATAAAGGTGGTTTAAAAATTCATAGTTCCTAAGTCCCTCGAGAATTGCTTTTTCGCCAGTTTTAGTAACTATTAGTATCAGGCAGGGATAAGGATAGCACGTTTTGAAGGCTAGCAACTTTCATCAGAGCAGCCACAGACTACGGAAACCGGAAGGGACCATATGGGCTAATGAACCCCATTCACGGGTCCTCAAAACCTTTTGGGGGACTTTTTAAAAATAAAATGTCTACATTTGTTTAAAGGGCCAGAAATACATATTTTTAACCTTTCTAAATACTCGGCCAGGTTGGGGACCACTAACCTAGTCCGGTGCTCTCCAAACATGCGCACACCGCAGCAAGGGAGCTTGCTACACTGCGGATTCTGCTTCAGTGGATCTCAGGTTGGCCCGAGATTCTGCTTCTCCAACAAGCTGCCAGGTGATTCTCACGCTGGCGGGGCATGAGGCGCACCTTGAGCAAAGACGATCTAAGCCACACCCCAGCGCCACACCTGGGTACCACAGGAAAGAAAACTGAGACTGAGATATTCAATGAGTTCTCCAGGTCCCAGAGGCACGCAGTGGCAGCACGAGGACAGAATCCAGGTCATTTAATTCCCAGCCCAGTGCCCGTCTGTAATATTCCACTGGTTTGAGAAAAGAGCCATCTCCCTGTGAGACCTGTTGGTGCTGATGAGTACTGAAGATCACAAAGCTACTTGGGTTCACTCTTTTGTTTTATTATGGAACCTTTAAACATTTCATATTCTTATTCTCCACCTCTCTTAAACTGCTCTAACTACCTCGTATCTAGCCAATATGTGCTGGTCAATGTTTAATTGCTAGTTTTCTGAGGGGGTAAAAAAACCAACCTGATTTGTAACATTTGCTGATTTAAATAAACATTTTAACATTTGCTGGTTTAAACACTCCTACCACAGCCAATTTGAAGCTACCAACCTTACATTTTTTAACGTGAAGCTGGAAAAAGATGCCCACAGTCAGCAGTCGTGAAGTAGTAGAGGTCAGCTTCTGCACGCCAGAGCATCCAGCTGGCCTCTGGCCTAGAGGAGCAGAGGCCACAGGTCAGAACAGTGCCTGGGGATCCGGTCAGACTGCAAGAAGTTCATACTCGCCTACAAGCAATAACGCTATTGCTTTTCAAACAAGCCAGCCTCTAGAGGAACTGGTAAGATGTATTGACTGTATACATCTTAGGAAAGCTAATACAAAGAAGAGAGCAAAGATAATGGGAAAAGTAGCTGCTTATAAAAGAACTGAAACATGTAGAGGCTGAAAACAAGCAAACAAAATCAACTGATTAATAGTATAAAAGTATAGATGCTTTCATTTAATCAAAATACAACCAAAAACAGTGGGTCAATTTGCAATTCAAGTTGACACTATTGGCTGAGTGCCTCCTGTGTTGAGGGCATTTAGCTAGGCTCTTGCAGCATAGCTTTTATTTTCATGGGATCGTGCTATAATTTTTTTTTCTTTTTTTTTTTTTTTTTTGAGACAGAGTCTCACTTTGCTGTCCAGGCTAGTGCTGTGGCAGCAGCCTAGCTCACAGCAACTTCAAACTCCTGGGCTCAAGCGAATCCTCCTGCCTCAGCCTCCCAAGTAGCTGGGACTGCAGGCACGTGCC
>RJWJ010031821.1:0-18944 GCA_004363605.1 Indri indri
TGTAAGTTCTTTCCAAAGGAGATCTAGTGTGCTTGCAAAACCACTGGTCCTTAGGAATTCAGTGTGCATGGGCAGCCATCAGCACGCATGAGGACAGTATAACCTTATGACTTCTGTTCCTATCCTTTTCATCCTTCTGAATACTTTCTTTCCTAATTTGTTTCCCTCACTTATTCATTCAATAAACTTTAACATCAACACACTCTTGCTAATGTTTAATGAGAACAGAACAGCCTCCACAGGGATCCAGAGAGTTGCATTTGCTAATTTCCTTTTAAAGATACATCACGTGATTCCAATTATTTTAATCCAGTTTGTGGTGGGACATTTATTTCAATAGATAAAGCTCTTGGCTCTCTGGAAGTGTCAGGAGGGAGTTGTGTACCTCGTAGCTCAGTGGCCGGGTTTTGAATTCATGCTGCTCGACTCAGTGTCTCCGTGAGTGGGAGAAAGTCAGTTAATTTCTCTGTGCCTCGGTTTCCTCATCTGATGCTGGTCAACAATGCCTGGCATATACTAAGAGGTGTGTATGAGTCTGCTAATATGCGGGAGAGGTGATCACCCTTAAATGTATCGCGGTATTCCGTAACTCCTTCGGCAGACTGCAGGGTTTATTAGTCTCCTTGGAGTATCTGAACGTCGTGGTTATAAACGCCCTTCTTGACCATGTGGCAGAACTTGGAGATAAACGTGGGACCTTCTGAAGATTGCAGAGCTATGTGCTCCTACATTTAATGTCCCTGACTGTTATGCTTCCAGAGGTCCCTTGCCTGCTTTTTGCATATTATGTCTCCTTATTGATCACTGCCACTTTATCTGTGCTTTGCTCTGTTTCATTTTGTAATTTGCTGTTTCCGATCTTCTGTGGGTTTAAAACCTAAATAACGAAACTCAGACTATTTATGTGCAAAACACATTGTTATTTTTTCATGCATGAGCTTTTGAGTTTGCACTAAATATTTTCATTTCAATTTTTTTCCCATTTGTTTTTGGATAGTTGAGGGACCACAGGTTTCCTATACTCATAAAAGGCATTTAATGTCCTCTAAAACCTGGGCAGCTAAAACAGAACATCAGTGCATTTGATCTTGAGTCCCCAGGTGCCAGAAAACATTCCCCCTGCTGTCTTCCCATGGTAGTTCAGCCCAGCTCCCCTCCGAGCATTCGAGCATGATGATGTCTAAGGAAGCCCACAGCTGCCAATCCCCATCCCAGCCAGGGAATTCTAGCTGGATTCTTCAGGAACCAGAGTGTTTCATTCCTGACACCCGATGATTCATCTGACCGCCTTGCTGTGAGTGCTGTCATTGCCAAATTGCAGCATACCTGGAGATCTAATTACATTCATCGATTCAATTTTAGTGTGACTGAGTTATTGACATGGATGTGAATTAACTTATTTGTCTGCAGCCAAAGGCCAGTAACAGACTTGAGAGAGAAATGATGTCTGGGTCACACTCAGCGTGGGTGAGAGCATGTCTAATTCAGAGACTCACACAGCAAGGGAGGATGCCGGGGGCATAGGACTCAGCAGAAGTTCTCTGGCACATTAACCCCAGCTACCAGCAACCCTTTGGATATACCAGCTACCAGGGTAGCAGATAACTACAAAATAAGCAAGAAACAATTTATGTGACTCTTTTCTAACAATTTAGAATTTTAGGAGAGGAAGATATTTTACGCTATCAGGATCAAACACCTGCTTTATTCCTCAGGCCAGGGATGCATCTATTAAATATAACAAAATGAAACTGGTTCAAACATTGTGCTCAGTGAAACAAACCAGTCACAAAAGACCAATACTGTAGGATTCCACTTACAGGAGGTACCTAGAGTAGTCAAATTCCTAGAGACAGAAAGTGGAAGGGCAGTTGCCGGAGGCCAGGGAGATCGGGTTGTTAATTAACGGGCACAGTGTTTTGCAAGATTAAAACAATTCTGGCGATTGGTTGCACAACCATCTAAATGTACTTAATACCACTGAGCTGTACACTTTCCAATGGTTAAGAGAGTGCATCTTACGTTTTGTGTGTTTTACCACAATTGAAAAAAAAACTCACAAAGTTTAGTGGATTAAAACAAACAAAACCAACCAAGCAAATGAAAACAATAACAACTTGTTCAGTTAATAAATGTGCAGCCATGAGAAGATTTTAATAGGAATTGTTTCATATAGGATATTAAGTGTTTACCCAACATGGGAAGGAGTGGGCAAGCAAGGTCACAAGGACTGCTGGAAGTCCCTGTGAATTTTGTCAGCTTTCTATAGCACTCAAGTATCTGCTGCTCAGGAGGAATCCAGGAAACCTATGGCAACAAATTCATCCTCACCCACCAATGCCCACATTCATTTCTGCACCTGCTGCTGGGCAACAGTGACTTCCCTGCTTGTCCATCTTCCAAATCTCCCACAAGTGACTCTCACTGGCCGGCACTAATTAGAACACCACTGGCAAGGGAGCTAGGCCATCCTAGATAGAGTTTTTGAAGCACAAAGGTAATTCTAATGGTTATGAAACAATCAAGTACAATCTCCTACTGTAATCTCTTAGAGGTGAAAATTAAGAGGAAACCCACATGTTTTGAAATTACCACCATAATGGGAGAAAATGAACTAGCTGGAGTAGCAAAGGAAACAAAATGCGACAGAGACAGGCATTTCACTAAGCATGTTACACTCCGACGGTGTTTCGCAATGAGCATAAAACTGCTAACAGTTGATTGTTAGAAAATAGAGTGGACTATGAAAAGATAGGAATTGATTTTAATGTATATTAGAGGGCATTTAATTAGCACAGAAAGCTGTGACTTCAGAGATATTATTCATGACACCTGGCTTAATTTGGTAGTGACATGTTAAAGTATCTTCCACAGACAACACAGATTTTAATCTCAGGACTCATCCAGGAAATAAATATGCCTGCCCAGCACCAAATAAGAATAGATGAAAAGAAGATTATGAAATTTTGGGTAACACTGAACATTGTTGACTCATTTCTATTTGTAAACATTTTTCTATTTCATATTTTGCTTTTTAATAGAAAGATTGGCAAAGAAATTGTAGACAAGTTTTTTTTAAGTAGCTTTATTGAAGGATAATTAACGCACAGTAAACTGTACACTGAAAGTTACAACTTGATAAGTTTTGATACATGTATGCATCTGTGAAAAAATCTCCGCTATCAAGGAAATGAACACGTCCATCTCTGAAAGATTTCTCACATCACTTTCAAATCCCTGCCTCCCACCCCTGCTGTAGTGGATAATACCGGCGCTGGACCATCAAACAGACACCATTAGCTTTTTTTGATAAATATTCAGTTTTGGACTGTGTTTTGGCACTTCATCTTTATCCAACCATTGTGCTGAACACTTGCAATTGTCAAAAAGAATTCATTTTTCATCACACTTAACAATATGGTGTAGAAACTGTTTGCCTTTATGTCGTCACAGCAAAGTAAGGCAAGCTTCGAGATGATTTCTCTTCTGAGGCTCATTTAATTCATGCAGTACCCATCTATCCAGCTTCTTTACCTTGCCCATTTGTTTCAAATGGTCCAACACTGTTGGAATAGTAACATCAACCTTGCTGCTAATTCACACATAGGTTGAGATGGATTCATTTCCACTACAGCTTTCAGCTCATCATTATCCACCTTGGTCTCAGGTCCACCCACGTGGCTCATTTTCAAGATTAAATTCACCGGAATGAAATTCTCAAACCATCAGTGTACTGTGTGTTCATTAGCCATGTCCTTCCCAGACACTTTGTTGATATTTCGAGCTGTCTGTGCTGCATTGGTTCCACGTGGGAACTCATATTACAAAATAACACAAAATTTTTACTTATCCATGGTTTCACAACAATTGCTCTAAAAAAAATTAGGAAGATAATCACAGGCGAAACCATGTGTTTGAAAGAATGGGGATGTACCTTCATGATACACATAAAACAAGAAGTGTCAAAGTGAAATGTCAGAGATACCGACTGTCAACTTTAGTACTTAAGGACATATTAGTATGAAAATGGACATTTCATACTTACTAACCTAAATAATTCTTCCACATCCTCACCATGAGTGTTTTTACTTGTAGCTGTTTAAGTATGTGTTTAGTACTGTCTCATTGTGTTTCTAGTTTTTATGTTTTTAATGGCCAGCAAAATTTTGTAGTTTTCAATGTATAAGTCTCCCACATTTTGTCATTTATCCTTAAGAATTACATATTTATGGTGCATTATAAATGGAACTTTTATTATGATGTCTGTTTGTTTCAAGTACATGGACATACAATTAATGTTTGTAGTTTGATTTTGCAGGACCTTGTTGCTTGAATCCTGCAAGTGTCTGAAATTTACTTTATAGTTCTAATAAGTTTGTTGCAGAGTTGATTGGATTTTCTACATGGACTTTCTACATTCTCCATGTAGTGCATAGATCGAGACAGGTTTCCTGACCCTTCCATCTCGATGCATTTTATCTCCTATTATTGCCTTATCGCACTGGCTAAAACCTCCTGTACAGTATGGACTAGAAGCTGTCAACACAAGCGTGCTTGTCTTATTCCTGACCTCACGGGGAAAGCATTTGGGCTTCACCACTAGGGATGATTCTTGATAGATGTCCCTGTGGATTGTGGGGACTCCCTTTGATACATAGTTTGGATAGAGGTTTATTTATTTCAGTTTTAATCAGGAATGGATGCTGAATTTTGCCGAATACTTTTTGGCATCTAGCGAAATGTTCTGATGACTTTGTAGTTTTAATTTGTTGATATGAAGTAAGTAATTAATGAATATTTGAAGTTTAAACCAATTTAGAAATCCTAAGATAAACACCACTGGATCCTGATGTATTATCCATTTTATATGCTGTTAGATTGAATTTGCTTAAATTTTGTTTAGAATTGTTATATCCACGTTCATGAAGGATGTTGGTCTTTAGGCTTCTTTTTGTTATGTTTTGTCTAGTTTTGTTATCAGGGCAATGCTGGCTTCATAGCATAAGATGTAAAATAGTTTCTCGTTTTAAATTTTTTGGAGTGCATTTGCAGAATTAGTGTTGTGTCTTCCTTAAGTGTTTGGCAGAATTCAACAGTGAAATCATCTGGGCCTGGAGTTTTCTTTGAGGAAGGTTTTAAACCAAAAATGAAAATTCCCCTGTTAGATATAGAGCTCTTCAGTTTAGCTCTTTCTTCTTGACTTGAGATGTGTTATTAATAGTTTTGTCTTTAAAGGATTTTTTTTCCTATATATGTTTTCAAATTGACTGCTACACAGCTGTTCACACTATTCTGTTACCATCATTTTGACAGCTTTAGAGTGTGTAGTTGATGTCATCTCTCTGATTGCTGGTATTATTAATTTGTGTGTCTCTTTTTCTTGATCAATCTTGGAGATGTTTATCAATAGTTTTTATTTTCTTTAGAAATCAGCTTTTGGATTCATTTTTTTCCTCTATGTTCTTTTTCTGTTTTCCATTTCATTGACTTCTACACCAATCACTTTTTGAAAATATATTCTTTCTTCTGACTACTTTGAGTTTTACTTTATTTTTCTAGTTCCTTCAGATGATAACTAAACTCATTAAGGTATTTTTCTTCTTTTCTAATACAAGTATTTAAATATGTTATCATACTTATTTTACTGCTATATCTAATGTGGTTTTTCGCTTTCTCTGCTTTTAAGATTTTCTTTTTATCACTGGGTTTGAGCAATTTGATCATGGATGTATGTTTGTGTGTTTTTCTTCACACTTCTTGTGCTTTGTGTTGGGCTCATTGACCTTCTTGGATCTCTAATTTTGCAAAATTTTGGGGAAAAAACTTTAGTCACTATCTCCTCAATTTTTTTCCCTGTCACTCCCTCTTTAACTTCTCTTTTTGGAATTTAATCACAGATACATCAGGTGATTGGAATCGTTTTGCAGCTCACTGATGCTTTTTTCATTTCATTTTCTCTTTTTCTTCTTTGTTTCATTTTGAATACATTCTATTGCTGCAACTTTATGATCATAGATCTTATCTTCTGTAATGTCTTATCTGCCATAATTCCTATTTGGGATATTTTTCATCTCAGACATTGCAGTTCTTATCTCTACACGTTTTAATTGGGATGTATAGACAGATTTTTATATGTAGAATATTTATATCTATATATTATATATGGACAGATGTAGAAAAACTACGTATATGCACATAAATATATATACCCATATATGTTCATATATACGCAGATGGTCCTGGACTTATGATGGTTCTACTTACAATTTTTCAACTTTATGATGGTGTGAAAGCAATACATTCAATAGAAACTGTATTTTGAGTACTCTATTTTTCACTTTCAGTACAGTATTCAATAAATTACATAAACTATTTAACATTTTAATATAAAAATAGGCTTTGTGTTATATGATTTTGCCCAACAGAAGGCTAATGTAAGTGTTCTGAGCACGTTTAAGATAGGCTAGATTAAGCTGTGATGTTCAGTAGATTGCATATCTCAAAGGCATTTTTGACTTGTTACCTTGGGATTATCAAGGTAACCACATCATAAATCAAGGAACATCTGTGTTATGAGAGTGAGAGAGATACAGAGAGGAGATAGCTTCACTCGCTTCTTAGAACATATGTAATGCAGTTATAATAACCTCGCTAATGTACTTATCTGATGATTCTAAGATCCGTGTCATTTTCCGTTTGTTCGTTTGTTTCTGAAGGATTGATTTTTCTCCTTACTAGGAATAGTATATTTTTCTGCTTATTTCTGTGCCTAGAATTTCGGATCAGATGCCAGACACTGTAAAATTTTCGTAGTTGGGTGGGGTTATCTTGGTTTTCCTAAAAACAGTCTCAGTTTTTGTTCTAGGATGCCATTCTATTTCATGAAAACAGCTTGTCGTTTTCAGTCCTTGCTTTTACAATCTTTTCATCTTTTAGGTGCACCTCGAGCAGCGCCCATTGTTGGACTAAAGATTTTCTGCTGCTTGAGTGAGATCCTTCTGTGCATGGCACCCAGTGCTCCATTTATCGCAGAAGTTTCCAGCCTGGCTGGGGAGAACAGGGACTCTTCTTGGCTTGGATACTCACACCACGAATTCTTCCAAGGAGTTATCTCCCCAGCTTCAGGCCATACGCCTGGGTCGACAGTGTCCTACTTCGAATTCGCGGGGCTCCTCTGGAGAACGCCGGAGCCTTCCCCCGTGCTGCCCTCTCTCCATCAGGGTGTTGTTCTGTCGATTCTAGCTCTGCTGGTCTCTCAGTCTCTGCTCTGGCTCCCCAGTTCAGACAGGCAGCCGGGTCTCCTCCTTCCCGACGCTAAGGCAGCAATGATCCTTCAAGGCAGTGAGCCGGAACGACTACAGTACCCATCTAGTGTTTTTCCCTGTCATGTCATTCGGTTAGGAAAGATTTTTTAATTAGTACAGAAAAAAAAACTTATAGGAAAAGATCAAATTAGCTACATTAAGTTGAGGAATTATATTTATTAATAAACACCAATACTTAGCTTGATTATAGTGAGCATTTCACAATGTATCTGTGTATCAAAACATCCCATTGTACACCTTAAATTTCTCCTTCTCTTCCTTCTCTCCTGGATCTTAGCCCTTAGCATCCTGTCTACCTGGATGGCCACAAACTCCAATGTTTGTCTCTCCATCCTCAGGAAGCTGCTGAGAATGCCACCTGGCTTCTGTTTTGTGTGTAAGGATCACTGGGTTTTGTTGGCTGACATCCAGCGTCTTGGAATCCATCGTTTCCATTATTTTTTTGTCTGTATCAGGACAGCCAGTAAAGCCAGCTCCTGTTAGTCCACATTGATTGAAGTGGAAGTGCTCTCTACTCTTTAACGTAAAATTTAATTGAATAATTTTGAGTAAAAATTCTATATATAGTCGATATAAAGAACAATGCACTAATCATAGGTGTAGAACTCAATAATTATTTTTTTTAAGTTAACACACTTGTATAGCCACCACCAAAACTAAGAAATACTTATACCACCAGCATCCCAGAAGCCCCTTCCCAACTCCCCACGTTGCTACCTCCCTAAGAATTAACTAAAGTATTGACTTCCACTGACCATTTCGATATATGGCCTTTTTTTTCTGTGTGTGAAATGCTTGTTGCAAAATTTTCCAGTATTTTAATGGAATTTCCTCTCTTTTTTATACGTTTATAGTGGTTCTGTGGCTTGCCTTTTTTATCATTCTTTTTTTTAAAACAGCTATATCCAGGTGTTATTGATAAATAAAACTATATATATTTAAGGTATACAATGAGATGGTTTGATATACACATACATTGTGAAATGATCACTATAATCAAGCTAAGTATTAGTATTTATTAATAAATAAAATTCCTCAATTAATGTAGCTAATTTGATCCTTTCCTATAAGGTTTTCTGTGTACTAATTAAAAAATCTTGGCCTAACCAATGACAAAAAGGGACTCTCCCATGTTGCCTTCTAGAAGCATTATTATTTTATCTCTTACTTCTAGATGTGCAGACAATTTAGAATGTTGTGTACAAAATTTAGATGTGACTCAAGATTCTTATTTTGTCCCTATGAATATTCATCTGATCTAGCACCATGTATTGAAAGAGCGATTCTTTCTGCCACTGTACCATGTTCTTGTCACAAATCAAGACGACCATTAACTGTAATTTTCATCTCCCCAGAGCAACCCGACTGCTGAAAAGCTATGTTTAGTTTCTCAGTCTTTTAATGAGGTTTCTCTGCAGGTTCTTTGCTTCCTCCGCTGTGCAAATGAGGCATTATCAAACGCCATGAGCAGAGAGGAGCCTCACACTAACAAGTGCATTTCTCACATTTTTCCTTCTTTCCTGGATCTTAGCCCTTAACATTCTAGCTACCTGGATGGCCACGAACTCCAGCGTTGGTCTCTCCATCCTCAGGAAGCTGCTGGGAATGCTACCTGGCTTCTGTTTCACGCTAGGATTTCTGCCGGGATTCAGAGCTTCTTACCGCATCACAGGTGCAGCAGGTAAATACCTGACGGGGCGGTTGGGCGAAAGGTCGCCAACATCGGCAAGACCCCTTTTCACTAAGGTCTTTATCCCTCATAACCGATCTCCTTTGGCAGCTCTCCAATGCCTTCAAAAATGTGTTTTTTAAATCTTTTGGCCAGGTGTTCTTTATTTCCTCTTGTTAGGAGATTTGGTTGGCTCCAATCTTGGAAATTATACCCAGAAGCAAATTCACTTTCCATATTTTTCTGTTATGTAATCTTTTACACACTTCTTTTTTTGGTCTCATATACTGCTGCGATTTTTGGCTTATTTAGACCAAACCAAGAACTTCTGATAGCTCAGAGATGAATCCAGGGGAAGACAATGTATTTGAAGATTGAAACCAAATTCTCATTTACCTGAGCATAGCTATAAAGTGAGAGCTTTCAGATCAACATGCTTTCCTCTGGCGATCTCTTGGAGGGGGGAGCAGCAAAACCCAATAATTCAATTTATTATTTCCCAAGGAAGGGGTTTTATTACTATCTGAAAAAAGCCTTTGACTGGTACAAATAATAGGCTTTAAACAAGGGCTTACTGGGTGGCGGAAAGGGGGGATTCTATAGTGATTAACATAATCAAAATATTTCCCATGACAACAGATCAGGGGTCTGGGGAAATTACATTTCAGTTCTCAAGGATTGATTTCTGCAGCTTCAAAATGGCATGTGAGCAGCAATATGAAAATTACAGTCTTATATATCATGTTGACCATGTCACATTAAAGGGTCATCTTCTTTGGGGGTCTGTGCACACTACCTCACATCCTAATGGGAGAGTGTGGATGACGGACCCGCTTCTCTGCGGGACGAACGGCTCTCCCGTGAGGATTTGCCCAGGCTTTGCTTGCTGGGTCCTCAGTATTCACCAGTCATATGACACGTGGGCATCGGTTACGTTTTTTACAGAGCCACTGTTTTCAAATTCCGGTTGTACACGAACCGAGGTACCATTGGAGAGCCAGAAAGGGTCTTTTTTCTCTTTAAATACACCCTTCATAGACAGACAGAAAGAAGTAATAAAAATCACTCATAAAGTCATTATATTCACGGACATTTGAGTTCATTCTTTCCATTTTTTCTGTCTATGAATGATACTGAATTTGTGTGTAACCTTTTTTCCTCATACATCCTTCCGTGACACATTCCCATGATGATAGACATAGACGATGGTTCCTTACTAAGATCTAAAAGAACCGAGAGGATGACGCCTTCCCTCCCTCCCTCCGTTTCACACTCTTTCCCTGGCACCCATGGCGTGGCGGCCACACAGGTGCTGGCGTGTTCCCTGACCACACCGGTGACTTCCCTCTCTACACACGCTGGTCCCTCCTTTCCCTGTAAGTCCCAGAGTAAACCCCTCGTCAGAGAGACCCTCTGGGATCACCCTGTGGAAAACAGCTCCCCCCTTTTAGTTTTAATAAACAGCTCCCTCTTTATTTCCTTTACACAGTTATTGCTGCGTGTGATTATTTAGTTTATTGACTTGTTTATCCTCCACCCCACCTGCTGGAAAGCAAGCATCAACTTTCAATGTTGTCTCTGGGGTCCACGCGGGTATATGAGCACAGGGTGCAATAAATATTTGTTAAATAAGCAAATGCTCTAAGTAAAATTAGTTTTAATAACTGCATAATAAACTATTGGATGTAGGTTCTTATTAAATACATTGCTGGCCATTTATGCTGACACTAGTTTCTGTCATTATAAATAAAAATAGGTTTCCTGGCTGGGTCTGAGTGGAGCCGCCTGGAGGTGACACACACAGTCACCTGCAGATTCGTGGGGACGTGGACATAAGGAGATTCTGTGAAACGTTGTTCCAGGGCATAAGGGGGCTATGGATCCCCTGGACCTAGGATCTGAAACCTCAAAGGGTCTCAGAGAAGTTTCAGGTGACACCTGTGAGCCCCTTCAGGGGTTCTGGGTGACGTGTGGATGGGTCATGCTAGGCGGGACTGAAGTTTGTGCTCATTGAATGTGTGGTGTCTCAGAACGTATCTCTATGATGGTGGCCGCTGTCATCCTCCCCACCTAGTGACGTCTAAAATAGGCACACGGCAGAGCGAACTCTGAGGCCGGTGTTGGTCAACATGCCTCTGTGCAGACATCACTTGTGTTAGAAATGTGTATTTGTCACGATCCCAATTCAAGCTGGCTTAAGCAAGAAAACACACAAACACACACACACGCCAGGAATGTGTTAAATGTCATAAGTGGAAAATATGGGAGTATGTTGGCTATAGAAATAGCTTCGTCAAGATATTCAAGTGGTCTCAGCAGAATGTTGTTCCCTAAAGTCTTTTCCCCACAAATGTTTATGAGCACCTCCCAGGTGACACTGTTGGTGGCAGGGATGCAGTGTTCACATAGGACCTGCCCTCATGGAGCCAATAATCTAGCTGAGGATGGGGTAAGAAGCCCGACCTAGGCTGATATTCTCAGCTTTGCTATTAGTACTTCCTGTGACAGATAAACCTCAGCCAGGCTCTTCCATGTGGTGGTACCCTGCATATTCGAGCTTATATCCTTCCAGCAATAAGTTTGATTAAAAAGAGAACTTCTTATTTCCCCATTCCCCTGCATGTTCTGGGACCTGCCTGGCCTAGGACTAAACTGGGTCACATCCCCATCCTGAACAGATTCTGATGCCAAAGCAATGAAAGGCACCCATTTCTTAGACCTGAGTCACGGGCAGCTCAGGCATTTGCCCCACTGCAACACATGTGGAGCGTAGGTAAGAGAAAAGCACCCAGAGGAAATTTAGGATGCTTGTGGCAGAAGGAACGTTTCTAGGGCAGACAGAAGCAATAGTTAACTACATCACTGAAATTATTTCCTGAGGATATATTCTTAGAAATGAAATATGGGTTCAAAGTATAAATGCATTTTTCAGGCTTTTGATACAACTACTAATTGCCTTCCAAAATATGCCAATTTATTTGTACATTTACTCATTTACTTGTGTGATTTTTTTTTTCTTAGTGATATGCTATGTTAAAAGTACTTGGAGTATATTACATTCAGCACCTAGTGATAACTAAAGACTTTCTCTTTCTCTATAGGTGTGTTAGCCTGATACTATTAGTTCATTAGATCAAGTTTCAATTACAGCTAAAATAAGACCCTGGTATTAGCTGTCAGAGAGAGAGAGAGGAAGAGACAGAGAGAGCGCACGAGCATCTTTGGAGAAGACTGAATGCTCTCATTGCACAGGCAATATCTCAGTTTTCCCATCTGTCCCCTTGTGCACTGACAGAGCATTAATAATTCTCTGGGGAAATGGCCTCAGTCTTCTGTTCTCCCCGGTAAGAAGATCAATATCAAGATTCTTTTCTTAAATGCCTTCTCAGAAGTAGCAATAAAGTCAAACAGAAGGGAACCGAAACCAGAAAGGAACAACAAAATCCAAGGTGATTGCTTCAATGTCAACTTCACCACAAGAAGCAATGATGCAACAGATCTGCTATCCAATTAGCAAGCTCTCTAGATCTTTCTGAATTTCCAAACCACATTTCCAATCAGCCTGTGCTGCCCAGGCTTTGAAATGTTGTGATTTCAAATCGAAATAGTCTGATTGTGATGGCTGTTATCCCTCGGAAGTGTTTTTGCAGCTCTTGCATGGTGGACTCCTCTCTGAATGCGAGGGTGAGAGGAAAACGAGCTGGCCCTCCTGACGCTGGTTCTGAACATCCACACAGATGTTGATGACTCCAGGATTCCCCTGCTCCAGGAGGCGACTCTCCCAAGGCCAAGTCCAAATTTGATGGATGAGATAGTCGACCCTCACAAAACTTTGCTTGTTAGTCTTGCTGCTGCAGTTTCATTTCCTGCCTGTCTTTCTCCCTCACCCTGACCTTGAAACGTCCACACAGCCACGGGATTTGCATGCGTGCATCACCTGGTCTCCATGGCAACTGCACCAGAAAGTCAGAACGGAGACATGGGGTTCAGTGCCATTTGTTTATGATGCTTTTATGTTGATCAGGGCTATTAAGTCTCGGATCTACTGACATTACAAGCCGGACAATTCCTTGTGGCGGGGGCTGTATTGTGCATGGGAGGATGTTTGGCCACCTCCTTGGCCTCCGCCCACTAGATGTCGGTAACATTCTCTACTCACGACGTCTAAATAATCTCCATACATTGCCAACTGTCTCCTGTGGGGAGAAATCACTCCCAGTTGAATGAATTCTTTGTAATATAGGACCAAATTGGATGGGGTCTCCTATAGCATACAATTACGTTTCATTTTTAAAATGAACTGATCCTAAAAAAACAAATAAAAAATAAAATGAACCGATTCTGAAGAAGCTTTGTCTGGGGGGGCAGAGGTATGTTAACAGGTATCTTCTTAGCATGCATGCCATAAAGACCCAGAGAGAATTCAAAACCGCTACCTCAAGTGTGTTATTGAGACAGCGTTTATACAATTTATAAAGAATTTTAGTACTTTTATAAAAGTAGTATGTACAGCTCATAAATGTTGTCAGTGAAACATTGAACTGAACAAAGCAGAAAATGAAAGGCACTCTTCCTCCTTCACACGTTCTTCTCCGGAGGTAAATATTCCTGGCTTTCTCATGCGTGTGATTCTGAACTCCACGGACAATTTAAAGCTACAGATGGATGGCCGAAAAGTTTAAGACAAGTTTTTGGCTGTTCTTCGAACAAGCCAAGGAAATGACACATTACCTCCGCTGTTCTTCCACCCGGAACGCTCTTCCTGCAGACACGGGTGGGCTTGCTCTCTCCTGCGCTCCATCCTACCGGAATAGCCCTTCATCAGGGACGGCTGCCCTGATACCCAGATCAGCTGCCTACCTCTGTGCCAGCTCTTTCTTTTGCACTGCTTCATTTTCCCTCCGACTATCCAAAGTCATGATGCAAAATTTTATTGTGTATTTACCTGCTCATTTTACTATCTGCCTTTATTGTCTTCCTTTCATAGGAAAGTTTGTCTTCTTTGTTCACTCCTGTATCTTCAGGACCTAGAACCCAGGCTCTCAATACACATGGCTTTAATGAAAGAATGCATTTCACATACGTGGTGATGTGTGTGTCACCACTATCTCGTCCTGCACCCGTGGCAGACATTGCTAATCACACGCAGCTCTTTCCCACTGAGTTCACAAATGACGTTAGAGTTCTTCTTCCTGATGTGGCCAAGACTTTGGAACTGCTGCTCAGTACACACACACGATGCCATCATCCTTACTCTAAGGCCAAATGCCTGTCACTTTAGAAATAAATTGGCTTTATGCAAATAGGATCATCAAAGCGAATTCCCATTCACGTCTTTTCTCTATATGATAAGATAAAAACGTGTTGCCAAAAGGAGTCAGGGAAACAGTTTTAAGAACATAGGCTCTCTGCTTGTGTTTGAATTCTAGCTCCACAGCTTCCTAACGGTGCAACTTTCAGGAAATTGCTTTGCCTTTCCGTGATTAAGTTCCCTCATTTGCAAAATGAGGATAAATGACAATGCCAACTCCAGGGGTGTTGGTGGTGATTAAATGAGGTAGTGAAAAATCAGTCAATGGCCAAAAACACTTAGAACGTGGCCTGGTAGACAGTAATTATATGTGTGTGTGTGAGTGAGTGTGTTACTACTATTACCTTTTTTGTTAATTTAAAGCTGAATACTACGGATCAGTGTTTCTCTTGAATTAACATCACCATATCACCCATAAGTGTCCGTTCTCAGCTTTTAAGTGTAAACATGAGTAATTTCATGATACAAGTCCTAGAAAAGTGAATTTCCTTTTTTTTTTTACCATAACCCACAGTAAGAAGTACATTTTATATTGATGTCTCTGTATATGATCATATGCATTCAAGACTCGAACATAAGGTTCTCACATTTGTGTACACCCTTCCTCCTTGCAATGTGCTCTGATAGTTCTTACTGTATTCTCTATTCTCTTCTGTTCTAGCCTATTCTATTTTTTTCATAGTTGGTGCCAATCCATTAAAGTTATTTTATAGCACTAATATATTGTGAGCAGTAGTTTGAAAATCAGCACTCTGGGACCAAGCTCTGGGGGACACTGCTTGTCTGGCATACCCCTTGCTGAGAACAGACACTGCCGGCTCGGGGGCCGGGGCCTAGCCTCTGAAAGCTGTTCAAGTGTGTTCTGATTTATGAACAGTGGTGACTTCAATGGCCAGTTGCAGAATTGAAATAGCTCAATGAACAAAATAAAATTCAGGGCATGAACTTTGCAATAAGGTCACTTTGAAGAGATTCCCGAAGTAATCACTGTTGTAATCATAACATTTCAAAGGTCATAAGACAATGTTCTTGGCCCAGCAAGTCTGAGCTCTGCTGATTTTCAGAGGCCCTTTGCACCACGCAGGGACTGAGGACCTTGCCAGGGGACCAGCAATGGTTTTGTGCAGTTGGAAGATGAGCCGGCCACCTGCACATTGTGAATATTTATCCCTCTAAGCCAAAAGGCAGGGAAGAATTACTCTACTGTCTGGGGTCAATGATCCAAATTACCAAAATGAAATTTGGTTATTGCTGCATGAGAGGAGCAAGAAGGACTGTACCTAGAACCCAGGGATTCATCCTGGTACCTCTTACTTCTTCCTTGCTTAATGGAAAATGGACATTAGAATGCAAAGCAACAGTCAAAGGTTGGAAAGTTGTTGGGTAAAGGATACAAAATCTGTTAGGCAGGACTAAAGTCATGAGATCTGTTGCACAACATGGCAACTATGGTTAATAACATATTACATTCTTGAAAAATGCTAACAGAGTTAATATAAAGTGTTCTCATCACAAAATGATAATGGTGCGAGGTAATGCGTATGTTAATTAGCTGGATTTAGTCATTCCACACTGTATATAAGACTTCAAAACATGCTGTACACAGTAAATACATACAATTTTATGTCAATTAAAATGGACACAGGCACAAAGATGTAAGGGACATTGGAAACCAAGGAACTGGGAGAGGGGTCGGGGGTGATGGGTAAAAATTTAACTATCAGGTACAATGAACACTATTCTGGTGATGGGTACACTAAAAGCAATCTCTGACTTAAGCATATCCATATAACAAGAACATTTGTACCCCCTTAATATTTTGAAATTTAAAAAAATTAAATGTAATAAATAAAATTTAAAAAGAAAATCGGTGCAACAATCTCTTGTAGGACCATTGAGGATTCAGATTGTTTCAAAAGGAAGTGACCTGGTGGGTTACTCTACCAGATAAGGAATCACAACTAGTTGAGTTTCCTGGCCGAGAGCAAGGGAAGTGTGAAAATGTGGAATGATCGTACACGAATAATGCCATATACATATATAAACGGAAATAAGCACTATATGCCATGTTGATGAATATTCGGTTTTGGACTATGTTCTGGCATTTCGTCTTTATCTAACTATTATGCTGAATGCTTGCAATGAAAACAATCATTTTTCATCACATGTAACAATATGGTGTAGAAATGGTTCACCTTTATGTCATGACAGCAAAGAAAGGCAAGCTTCAAGATGACTTCTCTTCCGACATTCTTGCAATTTACGGGGTACCCATCTACCCATCTTCTTTACTTTGCCAAATCGTTTCAAATGATCCAATACTGTTGGAATAGTAACGTCAAACCTTGCTGCTAATTCATATAGGTTGAGATGGATTTGCTTCCACTACAGCTTTCAGCTCATCATTATCCACCTTGGTCTCAGGTCACCCACATGGCTCATTATCAAGATTAAGATCACCAGAACAGAATTTCTCAAATCATCAGTGTGCTGTGTGTTCATTAGCCACATCCTTCCCAAACGCTTCGTTGATATTTCGAGCTGTCTGTGCTGCACGATTCCAGGAGGGAACTCAGATATGAAAATAATACACATTTTTTACCTATGTGTAATTTCACAAAAATTGCTCTAAAAAAATTTTGAAAGATAATCACAAGCCACATGTGTGATTGAAAGACGGAGCATTTACCTTTACAATACACATAAAATAAGAAATGTCAAAGTGAAATGTCAGAGATATCAACTGTCAAATTTAGCACTTAAGGAAATCGAACATCTCATACTTAATGTCATAATAGTAAATTATCAGAATCTATCAAAAAACCTCAAAGTAAGACATTGCTTAATTATGGCAAACCTGTTGATGAAATGCCTGGGACATTAATAATATGTTTATGAAGAATGTGGAATTATACAAAAAAGTTTATATTTAATACTGGTCAAAGAGAGCAGGCTTTGAAATTATATGCCCATATGAACACAATCCAATTAAAATGTACATGGGAAATTAGGTAAATGGACTTTCTTGTTCACAGTGAATATATTTGACTGAGTACTTTTTCCTACCATCTGCTTTTACTGTATCTTTAAAGTTTTCTATGATAAGATTTATTTTATAATAATGAAAAGGGTTTCAAGTTTTGAAAAAAGGCATACCATCTCTTAAATTTCAATTATGAATCCATTATATATTAGGAAAAACACAACCCACTTTGACAAGGCTTTCCTCCCTCATATATAAGCAACAAGAAGGGAATTCATTAGCTGAAATGCCTCTATGCAAGCTCTTTCTGCTAAAGTTCCAGGCCAAATGACAAAGCAGCTAGTTAGGATTTCGGAATATTATCACACGAGCTATTTCCCCAGGGAAACAGTGACAAAATATCTACATCAATTTCCAGCCCACAAATCGAAGATTCTGTGATTACACCTATGAAAGGGTTTTTGGGGGAAGTACATCAAAATAATATGTGAAGTAAGCATTTGCAATGGAAAAGGGGAACTATTAACGAGGCAATGAGAAACCCTACTCTGATTCTCATGGGCACACTCTCCTCCTGGTGGCTTGGCACCTTCGTTCCAATGAGCATAATGAATAGAGAAAAAAATAATGGACCCAACACTGTAAAGTCAGGGAAACAGACAGAAGGGAACAGCTCTCACCATATATTTTCTTAAATGAGCCAGTTCCCACCAGTCCTGAAGCTATAAAGGCTCCACAGTATGAACTTGTTAGTAAGTATAGCTTAAGAGTCTACGTAGCACATATGTCCCTCCCAGGGAATCACTAATGAATGCTCATCATGAGTATATAAAAACCAGTGCCAGCTGGACCTGTGTTCCACTGGACTTTGAATTTCTGAACAAATAAAAGTTAATTTGCTGTCAAGGGTAGTCTTGTTCATAAGCCAGTCTCAGTGAAACAAAGGATGTTTTCTTGAGCATCCTTTTAAATTTAGGTTTTAAATTAAGAGTATTTGCCGCTACGATTGGATAATGGGAACAGCTGCCATTTATAGGAGCTCACTGGGTTTAGCTCACAATGCTAAAGATTTAACCTGCAGCGTTGATGGGATCCTCATAAGAGCCTGATGCATACGTGTTTGCGTGTGTGTGTGTGTGTGCGCGTGCACGCACACACCCACATGTGTGTGGCGTCTCTTTTTATGCAGACGGAATCCTGAACTTAGAGAGGTGAATTCAGTAACCGGATGTAGCAATGGAAGCCAGGATATAACTGAGGCTTGCCCATTCCGAATCTGTGCTCCTCGACCTCATACCAATACTCCTTACGTATTCCTTCAAATTCCATTTATTCCACCAAAATTCCATTTTATGTTTGCTGACAAAATGTAAGCAATTCTCTTTACATTCATTTATTTTGGAGTATTCTCATGAAACTGAGCACAGAATCCACAGGGACAGACCCTATTTTGTCAGAACAAGGGCTGTGACCTGGTGCCAGCTGATCCAATGCTGTCTGCAAACACATTATGTTTAGCCTGCAGCATGTGTACATTTAAAATAAAATTGATATTCAACATGTAAAAATAAAAAATAAAAATATTTTACATGAAATATCAATGTCTAGCTTTTTTCTTGAAATATTAGATGATTTGGGAATACCAGAAATGCATTC
>RJWJ010031822.1:0-18931 GCA_004363605.1 Indri indri
GATAATTGATCACGTTGTGGCAATTACCACATAGTTATCCCTCCCAGACAAACGTAGAGGGTGCAGGACTTTCCACCAAGCACAGAGGAAGGCACATCAACTGTGAATACAAACAGCACCCCAACACACACACACACACACACACACACACACACACACACACACACACACCGCTGACCAAGCAAATATGACAATGACAACTGTTTTGTCCATTAAGTCAAAAATCACAAGACGCTAATGGAGGCAGAAGCATACCCGTGCATACCTCGTCCTGTCGAGGGGCAGGAGCACTGGAGTTAGAGTCATGCAGACCTGGGTTTGAGTCCCACCTCTGCTCCTTCTCGGTAGTAGGAGCTTAGGCAAGTCACTTAACCTGAGCTCCTGCCATCATAAAAGTGCGGTGGGGGGGAGGGGAGGCAGCTGGGGTATAGGTGAGTCCACCTGCGTGTCATTACCCCCAGGTCCTGACTCCTTACGCCCCAGCCTAACAGTCCTAGGAAGCTTCCTCCTTTTCCCTGCAAAAGATCCAGCTCAGATGAGCCCTTGGGCTGCCTTGCTCCCCCCCCCCTCCGCCCCCCGCCCCGACCACCTCAGTGAGGAGCGTGAAGAGTGTTCAGAGGACAGCAGCTGCCGAGTTCCGGGAGGCTGGGGTGCCGGCCAGGGGTCCCACACCCAGCATTGCTGTTTACTCAAACTGCAGAGCCTCTCCAGGCTTTTACAACTACTCACTGGGCAGGAGGGAGCAAGACAGCTGGGTCTCTCTCTGGCCTCTGGCTTCCACCAGCCTTGACTTTGGAAAAAGCCAGTCTGAGTGCTGCTCATTCTAGGAATAGTTTGAACGCGGACCCCCGGAGGTGAGCAGGGCTGGGGCACAGGCCAGGGCAGAGGCACCCCGCTAGGGAGCAGGGAAAAGGGACAGGTGGAGGGAAGCTGGAGACGAAAAGAGAGAGGGAGACACATTAAAAACAGGGGCTGTGTCCAGAACACAGGATGGAGGGGCAGAGACAGAAACAGAGGCAGGTCGAGAATGCAGACAGGTCGGGCCAGCACCGGGTTCAAGGTCAGGGCACAGGGGACAGAGAGAGACACAAGGAAGCCCAGTGGGGACAAAGCCCTGGCTGGCAGGCTTGCCTAATCTGAGGACCCATCTATTGCCACAAAGGGGCCCACGGGAAAGCTAGGGGTGGCGACCTCCTGTCGGGACCTACATTTTCATCCTGACCTGTGCACACTTTCCAACAGCAAGCAAAGGGAGCACACTTTAGTTAAGTTAGGACTGGCAAGATTGACTTCTTATTCAAAACTTAAGACAACAACAACAAAAATACTCAGCCAAAATGCCACCCAATAAAGCCAACTCCCCTGGAAAGTTAAAGTTTAGCACCCCCATCCCAGCACCCTGTACCTTTAAGGAGGAGAACGTTCCCTCTGCTTCCCAGCTGAAGAGGCAGGTTATTCTAGGATGTAGCCAAGGCTTACCTAAAACTGAGTTATTCCCCTTTCCTCCTCTGGCCAGCCTCTCTGCACTCTGGGGAGCTTTTACCATTTAAGGTCAATGTTACATCTGGCTCCAGAGCTCCGAGCTGAGAAGCCTCTGGCTGCAGAACCTCGGCCGCCGCCTCCTCCGAGAGGGGCTGGGACTTAGAGCCGAGAGCTCCTCTGGGAGCCCCCTCTGGCCTGGCTCAGGGGGCTAACGGCAGGGAAGCTGACCAGCTGGCCTCCCCCTGGGCCCCTCCCACAGACACCCACACAGCAGATGGCAGCGCCCATAGTAGCTCATGCTGCTGGACACTGCCCTGGCCAGATGGGGACAAAAGGGACTCTGCAGATCCGCCTCCCGGGCTGGAGTCTCCAGCAAGCATGTGAGCCTGGATAAGACCCTGGGCCAGCGCCAAGAGAAACTGGGAATGTTTCCTGTCCTGGAGATTTGGGGGCAGGGGCTGCTCCCACCACCTTAAACCCTTGGGATTACCAGAGAGAAAGGCCTGGGAGAATCAGCTAATCCCAGACTTGGTACAAGCCCCAGGGGTGTCAATTCCTGTTCCCCTACTTAGCAGCCCTGTGATCCTAACATCACGGAGCCTCAGTCTCCTCATCTCTAAAGTGGGAATAATTGTGATAATACCTAACTCATTGTGTTGTTAGGGGGAATAAATGAGATAATGTTCAAGTGTTTAGCATGGTGCCGGCATCTCATAGGGTTGGATCAGCATGAATTAGCTCCCTGCCCCTGCCCAGACACAGGTGAGGAAGGGCTGCCTCTCTCCTGGAAGTCCACACCCTGTCCCCTTACACGCTCTTCACCTGCATTTTGGTGCAGTGCCCACCCAAGGCCGAGGTCATGGAGCTCCAAGCTTAGAGCAACCCTCATGGGGACTTCAGCCCCTACTGGGGTCAGAGGCAGCACAGAGAAGCCCTGCGTAGGGTTGCCAGATAAATTATAGGACACCCATTTAAATTCCGAATAAACACGGGACATACTTGTACTAAATGATTATGTGTTATTTATCTGAAATTCAAATTTAACTGGCCATCCTATATTTTTATTTCCTAAATCTGCGAACCCTAACCCTGGGCCATGACTCGCCACCCAGAAACCTTAACCAGTCATGGTTGAAGGCATTAGGGATGGGACCGCCGAGGCCTGTGGCCTCAAGCCCTCCTGGCAATGGCTGCGGAGCTGTGCGCAGCCCTCATCCCCAGCTCCTGGCCACAAGTCAGCCACCCAGCAGAGGCAGGCTTTCTCCGCAGAGCCCAGCCCATGGGGCCTCCACCCCAGCCCCTTCCTCAGGCATGTAGCTCTGGGCTGTGTCTCCTCCTTGCTGTTGCAAGAGAGATCCCTGATTGGGCACAGTGCATGCTGTCTGCTACTCTCCCAAATAATTATATTTTTGTAAACGAAACCAGAGGAGGCTGTCTTGGGTTCTAGCCATGCTTTCTCTCACGTGTCCACACCTGTCCATGTGCAGGTACAGACTCCCCCGGCAAAGCCACATCGTGGTAACTACTAGAGTTGTAGAGTCTAGAAGGAATTTACCAAACCCCTTCGCACCGTTTGTCCAACTTCGGTGTACATTAGATCCCCAAGTGTGAAGGTCCAGGTTCCTCTTCTAGAAATTCTAATTCCATGGCCCTGAAGCAGACCCAGAAATCTGCATTTCAGTTAAGGCCTTCAGGTGATTCTTAATGTGGGTGGTCCAAGGCCCCCACTTTGGGGAATGCTTTTCCAAAGGTTGATCTTGCGAATCGAGCGGCAGTCACAACAGGGACAACTGGAAACCAGAGGCTGAAAAGAAACCTAAGGCTCTGGGTGTGTTTGAGTGTGCAGGTGCCTGTGTGTGTGTGCGTGTGTATAAAACCAGGTCTTATACTGAGCACCAACTATATCCCTAGCACTATCTATTATAGATGCTTTACATGAAAGCATTGTATGTATTCTCACAAGTGCCTGAAAGCTTTCCAGCAAAAAGGAAACTGAGGCTGGAAGAAGTAAAACCACTTGCTTCGTGTTCCACAGCTGGTAAGCAGCAGAGCTGAGATGTGAACTTAGATGGATTTTCCCTAAAGCTCTGTCCTCTTCACCGCTCTGCCTCCCCTTCAAGCCAGGGTCTCTCAACCTGGGGTTCACGGATGGCCTTCAGGAGTGTCTGAGCCAACTGAAATTGCATGTAAAACATTGTGTAATTTGTGCTTTTCTTATATTTTTCTTTCTATGGGTAGAGGCCCACAGCTTTCGCTAGACTAACAAAGGGTCACCTAATAACTAAAGCACAGCATTAACACAAGCATTTCATAAAACACATTACTGGTGGGTGTGTAAAATGGAACAAGCTCTCTAGAGCACGACTTAGCACTATCCAGATTATAAGGTTCACACCATTTGACCCAATTCCACTTCTATTTATTCTACGAACACACTCCCACGCTCGGGAAATGACAAATGAGCACAATTACTCATTGCAGCATTAAGAAAGCAAAAGGTTTGGAAACAACATAAATAGGCAGCAATTTGGGGCCGTAAAGGTAGATGGAGTGCAGCCACGACAAAGGATGGGAAGCCCTTGGTATACTGATATGAAAAGCCTCCAAGAGAGATTATTAAGTGGAAAAGGAAGATAACAGAGCAATGTCTATTGACTGCTACTATTTGAGTGAAAAAAACTGTGCGTATATGTATTAATATATATTTATTGTATTCACTTACAAGTCTATATGTGAGCATGCATACAATCTCTCCAAAATTAGCACAAGAAATGAATAACACTTAGATTAGTTGCCTATGTGCAGGTCAACTATGGGCCTGAGGTAAAGACTCTCCACTGGGCTGGGCACAGTGGCTCAAGCCTGTAATCCTAGCACTCTGGGAGGCTGAGGCAGGAGGATCGCTTGAGGTCAGGAGTTCGAGACCAGCCTGAGCAAGAGCGAGACCCCATCTCTACTAAAAATAGAACAATTAGCTGGGTGTGGTGGCACACACCTGTAGTCCCAGCTACTGGGGAGGCTGAGGGGGAAGGATCACTTGAGCCCAGGACTTTGAGGTTGTTGTGAGCGAGGCTGAGGCCACAACACTCTAGCCTGGGCAACAGAGTGAGACTCTGTCTCCAAAAAAAAAAAAAGACTATCCACTGTGTATCTTATTTATATATTTAAAGTTTTGAATCATGTGTACAAATCATGTGTTTACATTCAAAAACAATAGCAAAACAAAAGCATTGCAGTGAACAGGGATTTAATCAATTCATCTTCCAGCACTGCTTCCCCCAAGTGTCAAAGAGTGTTGGCAGGATCCTGACGAAAGGTTTTTTTTTTTTTTCACTTTTTACTTTGGAATAATTACAGACACACAGGAAGTTGCAAAAATATTAGAGTGCCATGTACCCTTCACCCAGCTTCCCCCAATGGTGATATCTTATTTCGCTGTTGTACAATATATTTCAAAACCAGGAAATTGGCATTGGGATGTTACTGTTAACTGGACTACAGATCTTACTGAGCACCTTTAGTGTGCCAGACACAGTGTTGGATGGGCGATGGGGTATGGCAGGAACACCTCGGCCCTGACCTCAGAGTGTGTGGACTGGTGAAGGTGACCCATCTGCCAAATGAGAATAGCATCGTGGAGGCCTGGGATCCAGCAATGCACAAAGAGTGCTGACCACAGCTCTAAAAAAGGAACTGTGTCCCTTGCTATCCTGGTCATGGAGCTTCACAGCTTGCCCAAAAGCTGACTTTTAATCCTTAAAAGAGCATGTGCAATTACTCTGGCTATATTTATCCTTGTTCCTGGAGCCACACAGGGATTTGGCCTCTCTCTACCAAAATCTTCAGCTCATCACTCATTCCCATCAGAGATAGTCATGTGTCCTCAGCATGAAAGCAGTGGGCCAGCAGAGGCACACTGGCACACAGCTCAGGGAAGCTCCCCTGACAGGCCATTTGACCCAAGGCCAAGGAAGAAGTTTCAGCCTCCCAGGCAAAAAGCATATCCTGGGGCCAAGGGAAGCCAAGTGAGGAGAAGCAGCTTCTTGCCAAGAACACTGCCAGCTCTGGGATTGCTTGCTGGGGTGACCTCACTGGGAGTTTGACATCCCTGCCCTTATACTTAGGGACTCTGTGATATGCTCAGCACTTAATGGGCCCCGTATGAGTAAATGAACAAGTAAGAGAGCTCATCAGCAGCACCCAGGCCACAGTGACAGGTGTGCTTTACTGAACTCAGTGCCAGGCACTGTGTCAGCCACGTTACCTATGAGGTCTAGATCACCCTCACCAAATCCCTGTGGTGTGGGGCTTCTCACCGCCACATCCTAGATGAAGCAACTGAGACCTGGGGGGTCAGGGAGCTTGGCAGTGTCTCCCAGTGTGTAAACCCAGATCTTCTTGTCTCTAGAGTCCCCAGGGGTCAGGCTTGAGACAGCAGACCAGGAACACAAGTGTCTCTTCTCCTTCCCACCTTCCCGTTAAAATGATAGCAAAGAATTCCTTAGAAAGGAATAAAGCCTTAGCCACAAAGAGAACAGGATGGAGGGTAAAGGCAAGTAAATGTACCTGGAAGCCACTGAGAGGATGGGGGAATGGTGCCCCATGAGGACAGAGGAGGCCTCAGCGTCGCCCTAGATGGCACCCGGGAAGGTCACACATTGGTCCAGACCCCTGAGAGGCTCTGGACCTGAGAAACCAGGTATGACAAGGACAGGGATGAGACACGGAGCCAAACAGAGGGGGTAGGAATAGAAGTTTATGGACAGAAGGGATGGAAAAAGGATTCTTCCAAGTAACTTTCGTACTAGATTTGGACTAGATGCCCTCAGGCTAAAGTCAAAAAGAACTGCAAACAAATATTGAGTAGATTCCTTATTCACAGACATATGGATCGGTAATTCTGCAAACACTTCCTGTGAATTCTAGGATTGAGCACATTAGGAAATATATTGTGGATAATGACAGCCAAGTGTCTCACTGTCAAAGGAGGGAGTTACACACATGAAAAGGAGGGAAAATAGAATCAACCACGCAGCGTTGCGTTGGAACTGTGGGTGTTGGAGTGAACTAGACAGATTGATAGATATAGATTTATATGGGCACGTATACATAAACGTATGCAGTGTATGTGTTTGCATAGATAAATATGTACATACACTGTATATACCCACATCTACTGGTCAGCTCTGTCCACTGAGGGGGTCTGGAAATAATGATGCCCAGTAGCACTGTGTTCACTTTGTACTCAGATTTTGGTTTACAAATATCATTCTCCAACAATAGGAACCAGGGTTCCTTGGAGAAATGGGTGATTCTAGGGCTGAGACAGGGAAGGTATAAGATGAACTTGGAGCATCTTATTGTGTCAAAAGCAAACTTTGTGGAGACACATCAAAAGGACATGAGACCACTTGAAGGGGCTCCCACTGACCAGTTCTGAAACAACGTGGGCATTGAAATAACGAATGGATAGTAAAGGATTATAATCCATTGAATAAAATAAGAATCTGTGAGTCCGTGCTGATATAAACAGACAGAGGAGAAAGGAAAGCGCTCCTTTATAGTAGAATGAAAACTTTAATAAATGTAGAAGGATGATAAAATTAGAAAATCACAATTTGGCATTCATCGTATTAATTGTTGGTTCAGGCAAAAATCATCAATGAATGCTAAAACTCCTAGTTAAAATTTTAAGGAGGAATAGGATATATACATAGTCTCGAAGTATCTCTCCACAATATATTTATTAGTTATAAAGAGGAAATAGTAACTTTACATGGAGAAACCTGGCAGATAGCCCCATGGCCAAATGAACAAGATTAACATCACCAGTAATGAGACAAATTGACATAATGTACCTCGTAATGGGATGCAATGAGAACACTGTGTCACTTCTATGATATTCTTGCCAAAGATGCATAACCCGAAATCATGAGGATGAATCCCACAAAACTAGCCTGTACTCTTCAAAAATGTCAATATCAAGGCCAGGCATGGTGGCTCATGCCTGTAATCCTAGCACTTTGGGAGGCTGAGGCAGGAGAATGGCTTGAGGCCAGGAGTTCGAGACCAACATGAGAAAGAGTGAGAGCCCCCCATCTCTACCAAAAAAATAGAAAAACTAGCTGGGTGTGATGGCGCAGACCTGTAGTCCCAGCTGCTCTGGAGGCTGAGGCAGGAAGATGGTTTGAGCCCAGGAGTTTGAGGCCGCAGTGTGATGAGGCCACTGCACTCCAGCGTGGGTGACAGAGTAAGACATTGTCTCAAAAAAAAAAATAAAATATTTTTTTAAAAAGTCAGTATCATGAAAAACATAAGACAGAGCAGTTATTCAAAATAAAAGGAGATTAAAGAGACATGACAATTGAATGCAACAAATGATCTGGGATTTTTTTTGCTCCAAAGGACATTATTGGGACGGTTGCCAAAATATGAATAAGGTCTATTGTCAGTTCAGAGAGAAAAAAATAGACTGATTAATAGACAGGCAGTAGATAGAAGGATAAAGCAAATGTGACAAAATATCAATATTTGGAGAATCTGGTGAAGAGTATACAGTAATTATTTTTTTTTAAAAAAAAAAAAGCTTTATTAGAATAACAGGAAATTTTAGGCTGGGTGTGGTGGCTCACACCTATAATCCTAGCACTCTGGGAGGCCAAGGTGGGAAGATTGCTTGAGCTCAGGAGTTCGAGACCAGCCTGAGCAAGAGTGAGACCCCCGTCTCTACTAACAATAGAAAGAAATTAGCCGGACAACTAAAAATATATAGAAAAAATTAGCCGGGCATGGCGGCGCATGCCTGTAGTTCCAGCTACTCGGGAGGCTGAGGCAGGAGGATCGCTTGAGCCCAGGAGTTTGAGGTTGCTGTGAGCTAGGCTGACGCCATGGCACTCTAGCCTGGGCAACAGAGTGAGACTCTGTTTCAGGAAAAAAAAAAAAAAAAGAATAACAGGAAATTTTAATCACCAACTAGCAAAAAAAAAAAAAAAAAATGGACAAATGCACATGAAGAGAGAATGGTTGTTTAATGTTTTATTATTTTTCAACTTTTCTGTATCCATGAAATATTTCAAAACCAAAAGTGGAGAAGAAAAGCTTAAAAGGTAAGATTTAAATATCCAAATAATTTTATGTATCTATGCAGTAGCACTGCTATAACTTATAAATAGAAAATTAAAGAAAAATAGTTCTATAGGCATCACTATAAGTCAAATAAATCAAATGCAAATTTTTTTAAAAAGAAAGAAATCTTGGACAACAATTATTCCTTCCTTCAAAGGATTTTGACATAATGAACAAAAAACCAAGGATCTTAAGATTCTAAGACCTACCTTAAAAGAAAAAGATGTTTATGCATGCAAGAATGTGAACAACCCGCAAACCCCTTAAAAGTTTTTTGAACAGATAATATTGCACAAGGGAAAATCTCACCACTTCAAAATATACTACTTGGAAAGTGGCCGTGGCCTGTGAATGCCAGCCAAGATCTGGACTTTTAAAAGCACAAAGCAGGGATAATCCTACACCGACGTATACCTTTTCTGAAAGGTTTGGGACTATTTGTACTATTCTTGCAATGCTTCTGTAAGTCTTAATTTATGACCAAAAAAGAGGGACTTGGAATTTATAAGGCAAATTTCAGTATAATCAGTTCCAAAAAAATCTGTAGACAAAACATCAATCTCCCCATTCCTCTCCCCGCTCCCCTACCTCTTTGAGCAGAAAGCAAGTTTAGCAATGAGATAATTTGATTTCACAACCAAAATAAGAACAATATCCGCCAGGCGTGGTGGCTCACGCCTGTAATCCTAGCACTCTGGGAGGCCGATGCGGGCAGATTGTTTGAGCTCAGGAGTTCAAAACCAGCCTGAGCAAGAGCGAGACCCCATCTCTACTAAAAATAGAAAGAAATTAATCGGACAACTAAAAATATATAGAAAAAATTAGCCGGGCATGGTGGCATATGCCTGTAGTCCCAGCTACTCGGGAGGCCAAGGCAGAAGGATTGCTTGACCCCAGGAGTTTGAGGTTGCTGTGAGCTAGAATGACACCACGGCACTCTAGCCCGGGCAACACAGTGAGACTCTGTCTCAAAAAAAAAAAAAAAAAAAAAAAAACCAGAACAATAGCAACGAGGTTCTTCTCTAAGGAAACTGGATAATCTAGGATAATCTAGACCAGCTCCTGAGGGAGCTGCTGTTGCCCCCTAAGAAAGCCCTCTGAAGTCCAGCACTTGGAGGTGGGAGGCAAAGTAGTGTGGCCTGAAGCCCACCGTCATCTTCCAAAGCAGAGGTTCTTACCCTTGGCTATATGCTAGAATCACTGTTTTAATTGGTTTAGGGTGTGTCCCCAGGCATTCATAGTTGCTAAAACTCTCCAGGTGATTCCAATAATGTAATTCCAACAATGTCCTGAAGCACTGGTTCTCAAACTTGGCTGCACATTGGCATCACCTGGGAAGTTTTTGAAACCACTGACACCTGGGTCCTGCCTGCCAAAATTCTGATTGGCATGGGTTGTGGCCCAGGCACTGTGATTTTTTTATTTTTGTATTTATTTTTTACTTTTTTAAGGAGAAGAAAAGAGGAGTTTATTAATGTGCCGGCAAATGAGGAGGTTGTCAGACTCCCGTCTCAAAGTACCAACGTCCTCTGCAATTTTTTTAAAAACCCCTCCCCAACCATGGGAAAATTAATTAACCTCTCCTGTGTCAGTTTCCTCTTCTTCCAAATGAACAACACTAGAGATCGCCATCAAGATAATTAACAACTCTTATGGCCTAGGTACTGGCCAACTAAAATGGGTACCAGTGACGGTCCTGCTAGACCTGGTGCTGTAGGTCCCCTGAGTACCGGGCATCAACCCTTCAGTCGCCAAATTATGGCTAGTTCCAGGGCATGCAGAGGTAATGGGGGAGCAGTCAGGGGTCTCAGGGCAGCAGCTATCTACCAACTGGCAGGGAAATACCTCAGTATTTGAGCAATGCATAGCCATAGTGGGGTGGCTGGGCTGAACATTAGCCTGAATCCTCCTGAAATGCCCCACAGAGATGTGGCCCTCAAGAGAGAGGAAGATGTCAAGGATGACCAGGTTGAACAACTGCATGTAAAGTGGAGTCATTTATTGAGAAGAGAAAGCCTGGGGAAAGTGAGCTGGGGACACAGGAGTAGGGGACCCAGCATTTTATTCAGGGCATGTTAAGTTTCAGTTGACTGTGAGACATCCAAGTGGGAGATAACACCTGGACAGTTGAACTTGTAAAGCTCCACAGAGAAGTGGTGACCACAGTGATGAGGTGGGCAGGCAAGAGAGAGGCTCCATACACTTGTGACCTAACTGCACATGGGAAATGGAAATAAGAGAGCAGGTGACTCCCACATCTTGCTCTCTGGACAGGCGGAGAGAGGTTAATGCCCTAAAGAAGCAAGGAGGAGGAGTGCATTGGTTAAGGAAGGTAGGGGTTCGCTTTGAGATGCTGGTGGGATGCCCACATGGAGATGCCCAGCGAATGGTTAGAAACGTGGAGTTGCAACGATTGTTGCTTAAGAGGGGTCCAGACTGATGACATGGATTGTAGAAATATGGATCTCTAGGAAAGCTTTGAGTCACAGGCCTGTGTAAACTGATTGCGGGGAGAGTGTAAGAGAATAGAGAGCTAAGGGAAGAATGTCAGAGAGAGCACAAAATGAAGGGTTGGAAAGAGAAGAAAGTTGAGGGGCGGGGAAATGAACAAGGAAGACCAAAAAAATGAGGAGCCAGAAAAAAACTGGTGAGAAACGGAAAGCTGGTGTCAGTGCATGGAAGAGAGGAGGGAGTGGCCAGTGTGTTCCATGCAGTAGGGGGCCCCAGGGACGAGGCCTGTGAGCAAACTGTTGGGCCTTTGGGAGAGCCATGTCAATGGCCAGATGGGCTTGGGCGGTTAAGGGCGTGAAGGCGGTGAGGCTCTGTTCTCCATTCACTCAGCAATGACGAGCTGGGGGTGGAGGAGGGAAGGCGTAGGTAAGAAGGACTGTGATACCAGGGTGACATTAGAAGTCCTGTAGGGGGTGAGGGTCAAGCCCAGCTACCCCACTATGGCTATTGAGGTACTTCCCTGCTAGTTGGTAGACAGCTGCTGCCCTGAGCCCCCTGACAGCTCCCCCATTACCCCTGCATGCCCTGGAACTCACCATAATTTGGCAAGGAGTTCAGAGAAGGCAGTACTGCCCTTTGGGGAAGTCCGGATGAGTTCATCCCTTTCTCCGAGCTTCCCTGCTCCCCGTGCTCACGCACACCCGTTAGAGCAGAGCTTTCCATGGCTCATCTGCCTCCTTACAAGGTGAATGGATAGGATTGTTCATGGCTGCAGGCGGTCAGCTGGGGATTCTGGTGGCCTCAGCCCCTACCAACACACCCAAAGAACTAGGGGAAGCAGTATCTCAGCCTCTCTGCACCCCATTCATAGCTTTCAAGAACACTGGCGCATACCAAACAGAAACTCAGTATTAGACACCTATTGCTTGGGGTTGGGGCTTTTCTCCCTTCCCTACCTCATAGTGAGGTCCTCAAAGACAGGGGCCTGGCAATGCATCTCTATAATAATAACAGCAATGGCAACAGTGATGCATTGATAATCTATTATGTGGCAAGCACTGGGCTAAGCCCCTCATGTGGATAATCTCATTCGATCCTCACTGAAGCCCTGTAAGGCAGGCATGTTATTATCAACATCAACCCATTCTAAAAATGAGCAAACTAAGCTTGGGGATGTCAAATAACTCAACCAAAGTTACCAGCTATCAGAAAGCAAGCTTAGATTTTAATTTAGTCAAACTCCAGAACCAGCATCTACTTAGGTCATTAAATACGAAATGTCCAATTTCGAATCAAAAGTGTAGTCTATTATATCTCAAACAAGAAGTAGTACAATTAATCAAAGTATCTGCCTGAACTGTCAATGCAGTTTTGCCATCTCATCGGTAGCTTGTTTATGCCAGCAATGAAGAAGCCTGGAGAGTGAGTGGCGATGAAATCGCAAAAGGTGTTTTCCACAGCTTGCTGAGTATTGAATATTTTTCCTTGCAAGAAGTGGTCCAAAGTCTGGAAGAAGCGGTAGTCAGTTGGTGCAAGGTCTGGTGAACATGGTGGATGACAGAGAGTTTCCAAGTCCAGCTGCTGTAGTTTGAGCAGCGTTGTTTGTATGAAATGTGGTCAAGCATTGTCTTACAAGAGGATTGGCCTGTCTCTATTGACCAGTCTCAGCTGTTTAATCACAAGTGTCCTCATCATTTCATCGAATTGGTTGCAGTAGACATCCACTGTAATCTATTGGCCAGGTTTCATGAAGCCGTAGAGGATAATACCAGTGCTGGACCACCAAATAGACACCATTAGCTGTTTTTGATGAATACTCGGTTTTGGTCTGTGTTTTGGCACTTCATCTTTATCCAAACATTGTGCCAAATGCTTGAGATTGTCAAAAAGAATCCATTTTTCATCACAAATCAATACGATGTAGAAATGGTTCACCTTTATGTCGTGACAGCAAAGAAAAGCAAGCTTCGAGAGGATTTCTCTTCTGATGCTTGTTTAATTCATGTGGTACTCATCTATCCAGCTTCTTTACCTTGCCAATTTGTTTCCAATGGTCCAATATTGTTAGAATAGTAACATCAAACCTTGCTGCTAATTCACGTGTAGGTTGAGATGGATTCGCTTCCACTACAGCCTTCAGCTCATCATTATCCACTTTGGCCTCAGGTCATCCACGTGGCTCATTTTCAAGATGAAAGTCCCCAGAACTGAACTTCTCAGACCACCAACCTACGTGCATTCATTAGCTATATCCTTCCCAAACACTTGATTGATATTTCGAGCTGTCTGCACTGCATTGGTTCCACGACAGAACTCATGTTCAAAAGTATCATAAATTTTTGACTTATCTATGGTTTCACAAAAATTGCTCTTAAAAAATTTTGAAAGATAAATACAAGCCAAACCATGTGTTTGTAAGGCTCAGGATGTACCTTCACAATAAAAATAAAACAAAATGTCAAAGTGGAATGTCAGAGATATCAACTGTCAAATTTAGTACATAAGGAAATTGGACATTTCATTCTTAATAACCTAATAAAACCAATGCCCCACACTGCCTCCTTATACAAGGAGCCCAGTGCCTAGTTTAATGTCTGAGTCATGTCCCATGTTCCAAAAATCTTGGCTGGATTAAATTGGAACTAATGAAGAAGCTAGTTATGGGTGTGTGGAGACAGGTTCTCAGCCTGAGGGGAGATCTGAACTGATTTGTGGATGGGGGAATGAGTCAGTGCAGAGGAGGAGCTGCATGAAAGGGAACCTAAGGAACACTCCAGAAACAGCCAGGGAAGAGTCTGGAGTCCACAGTAGTCTGGGAATGCAGACTTGAAATCACATCCTTGCTAAGAGAAGAGGCCAGTGCAGCCAGTTTGGGGTCTGAGTGGACAAAGCCAATGGCACCTGCCTGCCAGACTCCACTTGGCTCCAAGCATGGGCCTGGCCAGGCAGAGGACAGAATGAGGCATGGGCTCTGCCCCCAAGGAGACCACTACCTGCCCTCAGGAGGACGCGGCGGGCTGGGAAGGCTAGACGAGCTGCAGAAGCTCAGGGGAAAGAGAGGCCCCTGGGTCCTGGGTGGCCACGAAGGGCTGCATGGAGAGGAAGGAACCTCTGCTTGACCTCAAGTGCTGCGTGGAACGGGGAAGGTGGAGGGAGGATGCAGGAGTCCCAGGCTGGGCCGGCTGGGTGAGCAGACTGTGCTGGGCCTAATGGCCAGATTGGAGGGGGACAGTGTGGGATTCTTTGAGTTGCAAAGAACAGAAACCAGCTCTGGCTGGCTCAAGTGTAAAGGGGCTGTGCCAATGACAGCTGAACCCCCACAGAACCCAGACCTCAAGAGCAGAGAGCTGCCAGGAACTGAGGCCCCTACTCTGCCTCTCTGTCCGAAGGCCCATATCCCTCTGTCTCCCACAGCCCCTGTGAGATCTCTGTGTGTGTGTGAGTGTGTGTGTGTGTGTATGTGTGTGTGTGTGTTTCTCCCCTTCATCCTCCTCCTCCCCTTCCCTCTCCCCCTGCTTTTTCTGCACACATACCTTGCTACGGCCCAACATGGCCTGTCGGCTCTAGCCCCCTCCTGCCCCCAGCTTCCTGACAGCTATCTCCTGTTTCAGATTCTCAAATGAAATCTGACTGACCCGCCTTGTCTCTTTAAGCCAGGTCTCAAAAGTCACTAGCCACCTTCAGGGCAGCTATCCCTCTCTGATCACACAGTCACGGCTGAGGCCACGGGATAAATAGGGCAGCTGTGGGTGGGACAGGCAATAGAAGATGTCACAGAAAAGGAGTGAGGAAAGGACCTCACACTTACCAAGCTCCTCCTGTGAGCCAAGAACTGTGCTAGGTGGCCTGTGTTACAGTATCTAACGGCCCATTGAGACAGATTTTATTTTTCCCACTTTACAAATGAAGAAACCAAGGTGAGGAGAAGTTAAGCAATGTGCCCAGTGTCGCAAAGGTAGATGGTAGCTGAGCTAGAATTATATCACAGTCTGTCCAACTACAAGACCACTCGGCGGGGGAACGGGGCGTATGCAAGCTAGTTAGAACCACTGAGCTTAGTCTAAGAAGACCACAGAGGTCAAACAGGCTTGCAACTTAGAGGTATTTGCTACGGCAGACCTTCTTAACATTTTTAGGATCCTATAACTCTGAGCACCTGATAAAAGCCATGGATCTTCTCTCCGGAAAAATACACACACACACAAACCATTTGGCAAGTTCTTTCATGGGATTTACAGACTTTCCAGAGCTCATCCACCGGCCCCCACCTAAGTCTTAGCTCTACAACATCCCTGACTACTGATTACTCACCCCCTACTTGAATTCCTTGAGAGAGTGCTCATTACTTTACGTGGCAGCCCATTCTAACCATAAAAATTCTGTCACTTTCCCTCCTTTAGTTCTCCCTAAGGAGAAATGCAGAACCAATCTCCCTCATCCCTTAGCAAATATCTGAAAACAGTGACTATGGCATAACCGAGGCTCCCACTGAGGCCAAACTCCTGTTGTTTGTTTAAACTCTTGTCCCGTGCTGGTCTCTCTCCACTGAGTACCACACATTTTGCTAAAGTCCCTCTCACAATGCAATGCCCATAATAGCATAGGGAACTGCTGGTGTCACCCAGCCAGCAGCCTCTTTAATCAGGGGATTCTGGTCTCCTATGGTGAGTACACTAGACCTCTTTGATTGTGTTGGCTCTTGTAACAGCCATGTCATTATTTGGCTCATAGAAAACCCATGGTCCACTGAGACCCACAGATCTTTATCACAGGGGTTGAGCTACCCCTACTTTGCCCTCCCCTAAACTATTCTGAGTAACACTGTGTCTCAGCCTGTTCTTCAAATACAGGATTTCTACGCTGGTGCCATGACACAACAGATTGTTTATCTCACCAAAGGAAGAGTCGAACCTTTCTCAGATTCTCCCTTCTGGCTTCACATAGTTTTTCTGTTGGATGGAAAAAAGAAAGAGATGTGAAGCAGAAAAGGATTTTTGAGGTTTTCAAGTTGACATTTCACCATTAGATGAATGCTAACAAAAGCTCGATTTCACTAATCCCGAAAGGAACTTGATCTCCAGATGCACCGGCCTTGCTGGTTCAATGCCTGCACCACGAGGCCTTCTTCCACAGCCCAGGGTTTGGAGGTTTTTCCTTCTAAAAGTCTTTGAAGTTACAAAGTGCACATATTACTTTTAAAGAGCAAACCCAAAAGAAGTATTGGAAGCAGCTTTGTTCAAATGAAGGCTAACGGAATTAAATAACAGAAAAAGGAGCAGGAGGAGGAATGGGGGAAGGATGCGTTTGTTCCTCCTCGTCTCCCTGATGTGTAACCCTGGACTGCTCCAGGGCTTGCTCCTCAAACCCAGATTCTTCTCTGTCTACTCTCACTCCCAAGATTATCTTAACTAAGCTTGTGATTTTAAACACCATCTATACTGCAAACACTCGCAAACGTTTATTTATCTCTGGCCTGGACCTCTCCTGCAAACTCCAAAGTCATACATCCAACTGCCTACTGAGCACCTCTTCTTGGGTGTCCCACAGATGTCTCCAGTTTAACACATCCAACCCCAATGCTTGCTCCTCCCTCATTCTTCTTTGTCTAGTAAACGGCAAATTCATCCTTCAAGTTGCTCAAGCACAAACATGAGTCATTCACGATTTTCCTCCTGCTCCCTACACCCCTACAAGGAATCTATCAGAAGATCTTGTTGGCTCTACCCTCAAAGTATGTCCAGAATCTGACCATTTCTTACCATCTTTACTACCACAACCCTGGTCTAAGCCACCATAATTTCTTGCCATATGATCAATGAAATTGCTTCCTAATGGCTCCACTGCCCCCCAAAGTAGGCAGGGAGATTCTTTTCAATTATGAATTAGATCATGTTACTTCTCTGCTCATAACCTTCTGATGGCCTCCCATGTCACTCGGCATGAAAAAGCCAACATCTTTGGCCTAAGAGGCCCTACACGATCTCACCCTGATCTCTTGGACCTCAACCCCAGTCTCACTGGCCGACTCACTATTCCTCCAAGCTTGCTTCCGCCTCCAGGACTTTGCACTGACTGTTCCTCTTCCTGGAATACTCTTCCTCAGTTATCATCTGCTGGGCTCACTCCCTCCATGCCCTTAGGTCTCTGCTCAAATATCACCTTATTCAGGGTCACCTTCCATGACCATTCAATCTTAAGCATCATCCTCTACCCTATGACTCTCCATCCCCTCTTTTATCCCTATATAACACTTATCCCTATCTATTATGTTGTATATTTGTCTGTTGTCTATATTTTGCCCCAAGAATGTGAAAGCAGGAACTTTGTTTTGTCAGCTGTTGTGTATCCCTGGTGCTTATGATAGCACCTAGCACATAGGTGGGCACTCAGTAAATATTTCTTGACTGAATGACTCAATGAATGAATTTATTGAGTACCTACTAATTGCCATTATGACTCACATTTTACGAGTGAGTCAACTGAAGTTCAAGGATCTTACAGGTGGTGAGAGCCAAGATTCGAACCCAGATCTAAGGTTGATAACAGTGTTGGATCTGGATAAGAGCATATTGACCTCATATCAGAATCTGAGATGATACATCTTTTCTTGGGCTGAGGCATGCCTGGTACTCCATCCCACTTGCATGGCTGGAAGATTGTCCCTCTCAAAGCCAGCCCACTCTGGCAGTTGACCCCCTCCTTTTACTAGATAGATAAGCTCTTGAGGTCCTGCGTGACCATGGCTTTTGGGGTCATGATTTCCAAGCCTTTGAAAGCATTTCTAGCTGCTGCTTAGCCTTCAGGTCAGACTCCTTGGTCTCCAAGATGCTCCTGGGTGGATAACATGAAGACTACCTCTCCAGGACCATCCCCTCCTGACACACGTTAATCCCTGTCTGACCCCAAACTAATTCAGCGTGCCCCTGACCCACCAAGGTGCTCAACTCTGAGCAATTAGTTGCTGCCATTAAATCTGAGTGCAAATCCTATACACTTTTTTTTTACAGGTAGGTAATCATGACTGCAAATCCTATACACTTTTAAGCTTTTTGAGTTTAATTCTTCAAAAATTTCACAATGAAACTGGAATATTTGAAGAATTCTCCCCCAAAATGACACAGATATGAAGCACCCACATGCATCTGCCTGTGGACACATTGATTCCTTATTATTTCCATATTATTAATTCATGTAGGCATTAACCCTTCCCATGAGAACTTGCTGAGGCTCTCCTCTAAGGACTAGGCCCTTGTGCTGGGTGCTAGGGATGGGGAGCAAATTAGACATACTCCCTACCTCAAGAGTTTACAGTTTACAGGGGAGACAACCTCATCATCATTATAGCCAACATTCATATGGCACTTCTAAGGCCCGGTGTGGTGGCTCATGCCTGTAATCCCAGCACTTTGGGAGGCCAACGTGGGAGAATCATTTGAGGCCAGGAGTTCGAGACTAGTCTGGGCAACATAGCAAGACCCTGTCTCTAAAAAAAAAAAAATTTTTTTTTAAATTGTCCAGGTGTGGGGGTGAGTGCCTGTAGTCCCAGCTACTCAGGAGGCTGAAACAGGAGGTTTGCTTGAGCCCAGAAGTTTGAGGCTGCAGTGAGCTATGATGATGGCACTGCACTCCAGCCTGGGCAACAGAGCAAGACGCTGTCTCTTAAAAAAGTTAAAACTAGAAGCGTGTTTCCAACTTCTTCCTCTAGAATTCTAATAGTTTCATTTCTTAGGTTTAAATCTGATAGCCAGCGTGAGTTGATTTTTGTGAGAGGTGAAAGGTGTGGATCCTGGTTCAGTCTTCTACATGTGGCTATCCAGTTTTCCCAGCACCATTTATTGAATAAGGATTCTTTTCCCCAGTGTATGTTTTTGTC
>RJWJ010031823.1:0-18933 GCA_004363605.1 Indri indri
GTCTTCTACATGTGGCTATCCAGTTTTCCCAGCACCATTTATTGAATAAGGATTCTTTTCCCCAGTGTATGTTTTTGTCTGTTTTGTCAAAGATCAGGTGGCTATATGAGGATGGTTTTATACCTGGGTTCTCAGTTCTGTTCCACTGGTCAATGGCTCTATTTTTGTGCCAGTACCAAGCTGTTTTGATTACTACAGCCTTATAATAAAGTTTGAAGTCTGGTAAGTTGATACCTCCCATTTTATTTTTATTGCCTAGAATTGTTTTTGCTATGCGGGGTCTTCTCTGGTTCCATATGAAGCGTAGAATTAATTTTTCTACATCTGTGAAGAATGATGTTGGTATTTTAATAGGGATTGCATTGAATCTGTAGATCATTTTGGGTAGTATAGACATCTTAACAATGTTGATTCTGCCAACCCACGAGCATGGTATGGTTTTCCACCTGTTTACGTCCTCTGCTATTTCCTTCCTCAATGTTTCATAGCTCTCCCTATAGAGGTCTTTTACCTCCTTAGTTAAATATGTTCCTAGATACTTGATTTTCTTTGTTACTATTGTGAAGGGAATTGAGTCTTTGATTAGGTTCTCGGTATGACTGCTATTGGCGTATATGAAAGCCTCTGATTTGTGTGTATTGATTTTATATCCTGAGACTTTACTGAATTCATTTATCAATTCCAGAAGCCTCTTGGTTGAATCCATGGGGTTTTCTAGATATAATATCATATCATCAGCAAATAGTGAGAGTTTGATCTCTTCTGTTCCCATTCGTATGCCTCTAATTCCACTCTCTTGCCTGATTGCTGTGGCCAGGACTTCCAGCACTATGTTGAATAGAAGTGGAGATAGTGGGCAACCTTGTCTGGTTCCAGTTCTAAGTGGGAATGCTTTCGATTTTTCCCCATTCAGCATGATGTTGGCTGTGGGTTTGTCACAAATGGCTTGTATCATTTTTAGGTAAGCCCCATCTATGCCTATTTTGTTAAGTGTTCTTATCATAAATGGGTGTTGAATTTTGTCAAATGCTTTTTCTGCGTCTATTGAGAGAATCGTATGGTTTTTGTTTTTGCTTCTGTTTATGTGGTGAATTACGTTTATAGATTTGCGTATGTTGAACCATCCCTGCGTCTCTGGAATGAAGCCCACTTGGTCATGATGGATTATTTTCTTAATAAGCACCTGGATTCGGTTAGCTAGAATTTTGCTGAGAATTTTTGCGTCTATATTCATAAGGGATATTGGTCTGTAGTTTTCTTTTTTTTGTTGCATCCTTTCCTGGTTTTGGTATCAGGGTTATGTTGGCTTCATAAAATGTGTTGGGGAGGAATCCATCCTTCTCGATGCTGTGGAATAATTTCTGCAGGACAGGCACCAGTTCTTTGTAGGCATGGTAAAATTCGGGTGTGAAACCATCTGGTCTGGGACTTTTCTTTTTTGGAATGTTTTTTATTGCTGTTTCAATTTCAGTCCTTGATATTGGTCTGTTCATGAATTCTATTTCTTCCTGGTTGAGCCTAGGGAGGCTGTAAAAATTTGTCCATTTCCTCCACATTTTCCAGTTTGCGTGCATAAAGGTTAATATTCATAAATTATATCTTGAATCTCCACGGCATCAGTTGTAACTTCTCCTTTTTTGTTCCTGATGGAGCTTATTAGGGATTTTTTTTCTGTTTTTCATTAGTTTAGCCAAAGGTGTGTCAATTTTGTTTGTTTTTTCAAAGAACCAACTTTTTGTTTTATTAATCTTCCGTATAGTTTCCCTGTTGTCAATTTTATTTAGTTCTGATTTGATCTTGTTAATTTTCCTTCTTCTGCTGGGTTTGGGGTTGGTCTGTTCTTCTTTTTCCAGTTCTTTGAGTCGATTCATTAAGTTGTCTATTTGTGATCTTTTTGACTTTTGGATATAGGCATTTATGGAAATAAACTTTCCTCTCAGGACTGCTTTGGCTGTGTCCCACAGATTTTGATAACTTTTGTCACCTTTGTCATTTAGTTCAAAGAATCTTTTGATTTCCATCTTTACTTCCTTGTTTATGAAGGAATCGTTCAGCAGAAAGTTGTTTAATTTCCATGACTTTGTATAGAGATGAGAGTTTCTGTTGGGGTTGATTTCTGTTTTTATTCCACTGTGATCTGAGAAGATGCATGGTATGATTTCTATTTTTTTAAATTTTTTGAGACATGCTTTGTGTCCTAGAATATGGTCAATCTTAGAGAATGTGCCATGAGCTGATGAGAAGAACGTGTATTCAGTGGTTTGGGGGTAGAATGTCCTGTAAATGTCAGTCAAGCCCATTTGTTCTAGAGTTCTGTTTAAGTCCGTTATTTCTTTGTTAATTTTCTGTTTGGAGGATCTGTCCTGTGCTGTCAGTGGGGTGTTGAAGTCTCCGACTGTTATGGTGTTACTGTCTCTCAATTTGTTTAGATCAAGTAGAGTTTGCTTTATGAATCTGGGTGCACCTAAGTTGGGCGCATACATATTTAGAATTGTTATGTCTTCTTGTTGAACTGTACCCTTCACCATTATATAGTGACCCCCTTTGTCTTTTATTACTTTTGTTGATTTAAAAACCAAGTTATCTGAGATCAAAACTGCCATACCAGCCTTCTTTTGGCTTCCATTTGCTTGAAATATTGATTTCCACCCCTTTACTTTGAGTCTAAATGCATCCTTGCAGGTTAGATGTGTTTCCTGGAGACAGCAGATGCTTGGCTTGTTTTTTTTTTTTTGATCCATTCAGCCAGCCTATGTCTCTTGAGTGGGGAATTCAGACCATTCACATTTATTGAGAGAACCAATAAGTGGGGTGAATTACTGTTCATTCTGTTGGGTTGCATTTTGTTGCTTTGTTTTATCTCTTGAGCCATTGCGGAATCTAGCCTTTGATCTTTGACTTTTGAGTGGTTTCACATTCGAGAGTGTTTATTGTGCTGATCCTTGTGTAATTTTGTTTTGGGTACTTCTTGGAGAGCTGGTCTTGTCTTGGTGAATTCCCTCAGTCTTTGCTTATCTGAGAATGTCTTTATTTCTCCTTCATATATGAAACTTAGTTTTGCAGGGTACAAGATTCTAGGCTGGGCGTTATTCTGTTTTAGAAGAGTGAGAATGGGGCCCCAGTCTCTTCTTGTTTGTAGGGTTTCAGTTGAGAAATCTGGTGTTATTGTGATGGGCTTTCCTTTGTATGTTACTTGTTTCTTTCGCCTTACAGCTCGTAGAAGGGCCTCTTTAGTGGATATTTTGGTCAATCTGATCACTGTGTGACGTGGTGTCTTCCTATTTGCATTGAATGTCCCTGGGGTCCGTTGGGCTTCTTGTACCTGTATATCTAGATTTTTAGCAAGGCCTGGGAAATTCTCCTCTATTAATTCTTCAAATAGCTTATCCAGCCGTTGAGTGTTTTCTGCTCCACCTTCTGGAACCCCTATCACCCTCAGATTCAGTTTTTTCACATAATCCCACATTTCTTGTAGGCTTATTTCTTTTCTCTTAATTTTCTGCTCGATCTCTGTGACTGACTCATTTAATTGGAAGGAGTCGTCCTCAATCTCTGAGATTCTTTCTCCTGTTTGATCTACCCTGTTCTTGAGGCTTTCCATGGTGTTTTGTAGTTCCCTGAATAAGTCCTTCATTTCCAGGAGATCAGTTTGATTTTTCTTTAATATTTCAATTTCTTTAGTGAATTTTTCTTCCAAGTCCTGGATTTTTTTTGTGGTTTCTTTGTGATGGTCATCCATTTTTTCTTGCATATCATTCAGTTTTCTTACAATCCGTGTTTGAAATTCTTCTGTCATTTTAGTGTTCTGAGTTTGGTTAATGTCCATTGCTGGGGAGCTGTTGTTCCTCTTTGGGGGTGTGCATTTGAGTCTTTATACTTCCAGAGTTCTTTTGCTGGTTCTTCCCATCTGGATCAGTCGTTCCTTCTTGCGTTTAGGTTTTCGTTTGGATAATGACACGCCCTGTTTAGTCTCTGAGCCAGTAGGTGGTGTTTGTGGGTGAGATTCGACCACACCTTTTATGATGAATCAGTAGATGCAGTACATGCAGTAAAAGTGTGTGCAGGATGATCTCCCTGTCAGTAGATGGCACTTGCAGGGAGGAGCATGCTGTTTTTGGGTCCTGTAGCTAGCTCTTGTTCCTCTAGAGAGGCCCTCTTGTGCCTCAGGTGATGGGTGGGGCCCTGGGATTTCCAGGTGTGTACTTGTTCTCCACCTCAGTGGGGGCAGGACAGGAGTGAGTCTGGGTGGGGCTGGGTTGGGTAAGCCTGCCCTCAGGCTCCACAACTGCTGTTAGCAGGGGTCAAAGGTCTGCTCTTTGTTTCTGTACAAAGCTGCTGGAAGGGGCTGAAATGGCTCCACTCAGCTGAAAGTCTGGGCTTGGGGGGTGGGGCTGTCCGATCCCCACACTCTGGAGCAGGTCTCGCTCCCCTCCACTCTCCCCCTCTCTGTGGCCTCTCCCAGGCCTCTGCGAGCAAGCGGGACCTCAGGCCAATGGATCTCCCCTTTTTGTGACGTGGGCCAGGAGGTTCCCTACCCAGGATTGCAGCCTGAGCTGGGTGCACGGGCCTCTTTTGGGAGGAGGGCTGCCGCTCAGGCATGCTGATCTGCCCCTGAAGGCACACACTCCTCAGTAGGCTCTTTCACAGATCTCTCCTCCGTGCCCCACAGCAGTGCAATCGTGACCTTGGTGTATGGGGTCTGGTCTGCAGGCCTGTCCCCTGGGCCCTGGAGATCGATCCCTGACCCTGCCAGGGGGACGGGGTGCTGGTCTTGAATCACCTACAGGGTGCCCAAGGTGGATCGATTTCTCTCCACCTTGGGATTTGCCCCGCTCTCCTGGAGTTCCCAGGCAAGCAGCACCTGGGAGGGCTGGCAGTTAGGGAGCTCACAATCTGAGTCCCCCTCAGTCTGCTGTACAGCCCCAAAAGGAAAGGTCCCGTTCCTTGGAGATGCTTCTGTGTGATGGTTAAATTGTCTCTCTGGGCACCCTCAGGTAGGGAGGGGGAAGGAGAGAATGGAGCACTATGGCGTCTGCCTATAGGCTCAGGTCTGCTCCCAGGGAGGTGCCCTGAGGAGGCTGGGAACTCGGCGTTGTGTCCGCAAGAGGCCACTGCTCACTGGCGGCAGCTGTCTCTGGGATGGTGTCAGCAGGTCTCTCCAACCGCTCAGGAGCCCACCGGCAGTCCGAGATGCAAGGGAGGGGAAAGTTAACCGATCCACCTACCCTTGTCGCTGGTCTCCAAGCCTCTCAGGGCCTTTCTCCTTCCAGTTCTCCTCTGCAACGTCTTCCAGTGGAGTCTCCTGTAGTTTCAGGCACCCTTCCTTCCAACCCTCACCCAATCTATGTTTCTCTGCTAGTTTATTTTTTTCTCTTTCTTCAAAAATTTGTCTTTTTTGTAGAGACACTCTGACTGGCAGCTTTTCTCGTCTGCCATCTTGGCTCTCTCATACTCTTTTATGAACAGAATTGAGACTTGAGTTTTATAGGCTAATTTTTTTCTTTTAAATTATATTGTGAACATTTTTCTGTGTCATTAAATATTCTTCAGAACATTATTTTTAATGGCTGTATCATATAGTATTCTATAAATAAATCATGGTGTATGTAGCCTAATTTATTAACCACTTCCCTATTGTTGAACATTACTGCTGGAAACATTTTATAATATTTGCATTTATTTGTTGCTTTGCTCTCTTCCAAGTATTGTTCAGAGTGTTTTTCTCTCCATGCATAATCTCATTTAATTTTATTCTCATAACAATCCAGTGAGGTAGAATTCATTATAACCATTTTACAGAGGGGAAACCTGAAGGTCAGAGGAGTGTGTCAAAGGTCGTGCTGCTAGAGAGTAACAAAGCTGGGATTCAAATCCTGGTCCCATTTGGTGTTAAAGTCCAGGCACTCAGACATTACCCTGGCCTTCTTCCCTAGCATGTATGTTCTAAGCTTGGTGCTCTTGACTTTGTGGTAGTGGCATGACAAAACCACTCTTTTATTTCTTCCTGATATCACAAGTCATGTAACAGCCTTCACAAGGTGACACAAAAAGCAGCAGAGTGTCACTTCTGTTCTCAAGCATTCTTGCATCCTTGCATCTGTGAGCAGTATGAGTATCAGAAGCTCAGAGGCTTCTAAGGATGGAAGGCAGGGACACTACCCCATAGGGACACCAGAACTAAGGGCTGAGAAGAGGCTGGATCAGGACAGGGGCCAGGCTTAGGTGACCAACTGTCCATGTGTGTGTGCCTGGGACTGAGGGGTTTCCCTGGAGATAGGACTTCCAATGTTAAAAATAGGAAAGTCCACGGCAAACTGGGATGGTTGGTCAGAGCCTGGGCTCATCTGGGATGCAAGTCCATGCGGGTCTCTTGAAAGATTAGTCAGGGATGCAGTGCTGTCTGCACATGCTCCCCTCCTGCTCCTTGCCTTTGCAGGCTGACTCTCCCTTTTCCCCTTCACTGAAATTTCCTCCATGAGGGTCCTCGATGACCTTACATAATGCCAGGTTTCACAGCCACTTTTGGTCCAAGCCACTGTCATCTGTCAGCTGGGCTACTGTAGGAGTCTCCTAATGGTCCCCTACTTCCGTTCTTCCCCTACAGTCTCTTCCCAAGCCAACAGCCAAAGTGATCCTTTCCTTAAAATTTGAACTATTTTCTCCATTAAGGAATAATGTATACATAGCAAAATTCACCTGTGTTAATACATAATTCTGCATGTTTTGACAAACACATACAGTGGTTTAACCTCCACTGCGATCAAGATATAGAAGAGTTTTATCACTCTAAGTAATTCCCCTATACAAACCTCTTCCTTTACCCCTGGTCCCTGGTAGCCAGTGAGTTGTTTTCTGTCTCTACGCTTTTTGCCTTTTTTGAATGTCATACAAATAGAATCATATTGCATGTAAGCTTTGAGTCTGGCTTCTTTCATTTAGCATAATGCATTTGAGATTCATTAACGTTGTGAGTGTTAGTAGCTCATTCCTCTTTAATACCGAGTGATTCCCTCATGTGGATATTCCACAGCTGCTTATCCATTCCCCAGTTGAGGGACATTGGGTACTTTCCAATTTTTGGCAATCATAAATAAAGTTGCTCTTTTAACATTCACATGCAGGTTTTTCTGTAAATATAATTTTCCATTTCATTTAGATAAATACCTGGGTGTGGGATTGCTGGGTTGCATCCTACTAGGGTATATTTTACTTTATAAGAAACTGCCATACTGGTAGGGGTATATTTTGATATACCTCTATATATATTTTGATCCCTAGCACTTGAAATTATCAATTAAAAGAATTATTTTAGCCATTATACTAGATGTGTTAGTGGTATCTTATTGTGGTTTTAATTTGTATTTCCCAAGTGGCTAATAATGTTGAACATCTTTTTGGGCACTTATTGCCATGAAAAGGGTCTATTCAATTCTTTTGCCTATTTTAAAAACTGGATTGTTAGCTTTCTTATTATTATCAACTTCAAGAATACTTTATATATTCTGTGTCAAGTCTTTATTAGATATGTGGTTTGATCTCCCAGTCTGTGGTTTTTCTTTTCAATCTCATAACAGTGTCTTATGAAGAGCACAGTTTTAATTTTGGTGAAGTCTAATTTATTGATTGTTGTCATATCTAAGAAATATTAACATTTGCCTAACTCAGCTCAAGTTCACAAAGATTCCCAAGTTTTTTTTTTTTTTTTTTTAGAGACAGGGTCTTGCTCTGTCACCCAGAGCAGTGGTGTAATCTCAGCTCACTGCAGCCTGGAACTCCTGGGCTCAAGCGATCCTCCTCACTCTCAGTCTCTCAAGTATCTGGAACTATGAGCATATGACATCACACCTGGCTCCTTCTATGTTTTTATCTAACAGTTTTTCAGTTTTAAATTTTACATTTATGTCTATAATCCATTTTGAGTTAATTTTTGTATATGGTACAAAGGATGGATAGAAGTTCATTTTTTTTCTTCATATATAGATGTTCAATTTGTTCCAGCCCCATTTGTGGGAAAGACTATATTTTCTCCATTGAATTGCCTTTATATCTTTATTGAAAATAAATTGCCTAACTGTATCTAGGTCAATTTCTGAATTCTGCTCCCTTGATCTAGATGTAGAGATGTGTCAGTTTAACAACTGGCTCTTTTGGGGTTTGGGGTGGGGAAGTCCTGATTTGTAGTGTTTGCTGGTTTTTGTTTTTTAAATATTTTCACAGTGAATAATTTCAAGCAACCAATGTGACAACAACAAACCTGTAAAACTCCTGAAAATTTGACATTTGGCTGTCATGAGCTATCGCGATCGGGCTGCAGCACACCACTATGTCTGTCATGTTTTCCAATACCGTACTGTCTTGATCACTGTGGCTCTATGGTAAGTCTTGAAATCATGTAGTGTGATTTCTCAAACTTTGTTCTTTTAAAAAATTGTTGTGTCTATTCTAGCTCCTCTATCTTTCCATATAAATTTTAGAATCAGTATATTGATTTCTACAAAAATTCCTGCAGAGATTTTGATTGAAACTGAATTGAATCTGTAGCTCACTTTAGGGAAAATTAACATCTTAATAACATTGAGTCTTCAAATCCACAAACAATATATCTGTCCACTTATTTAGGACATCTTTGATTTCTTTCATCAGCATTTTTTAGTTTTCAGTATACCAACCCTCCACGTATTTTGTTAGTACTCTATGTAGGTGTTTCGTGGATTTTTGGTGCTATTATAAATGGCATTTTTGTAAATTTCAATTTCTAATTGTTCATAGCTAGTAAATACTAACACAATGGCTTTTTGCATATTGACTTTGTATTCTGTGACTTTGATAAACTCACTTATTAGTTCTAGTGCAGGGACCATCCCTGGGCAAAAATTGGCTTAAGCCCAGAGTCCGCGAAACTGGATGTGCTCTCCTTGGGGCCAGAGGTCAACAGGTTCGGACACGGCCTGTTGAACAAACAGAACTATTCCTCATGACAGACAGCTTTATGGCCGATAGCCAAGGGCCTGGGGTCTTGCAAACAAACCAAGGCACCTCATTGTCCTGCACACGGTGATGAGGTCAAGAAGTTAGGATGCAAACATCCGCTTCCCTTGAGCAATCATCTGGAAGGAATGAAAATGTGTTTTCCTCAAGGCACCCAAGGTGTTTACATACCAGGAAGTAGCTGCTGGATGGAGAAAAGTATAAAAATAAAGCGACTGGTGCAATCGGCACTGCAGTCTTATACCGTCTTTGTGTGTGTTTCTGTGTGTCTGTGTGTTTCTTTCTGTGTCCATCCCCTGTTCTGCAATCGGGCTGCGACATCTAGGAATTTTTCTATAGATTCTTTATGATTTTCTACACAATCATATTGTCTAAAAATAGAGACAGTCCTATTCTTCCTTTCCAATTCTTCCTTCCTTTTTTTCTTGCATTATTGCACTAGCTAAGACTTCTAATGTGATGTTGAATAGAAGTAGTGAGAGCAAACATCCTTCCCTTGTTCTCCATCTTAGGAAAAGCATTTAGTTTTTTACCATTAAATACGTTAACAGCTAGAGGTTTTTTTGCAGTTGCCCTCTTTCATGTTGAAAAAATTGCTTCTATTTCTAGTAGGCTGAGCAATTTTATCACGAGCGGATGTTGAATTTTACAAATGCTTTTTCTGCACTTATTGAAATAATTACATGATATTCGTTATTGATTGAATTATGTTCTCACAAAAGATGTGCTGAAGTCTGTCTTAGTTTGCGCTGCTATAACAAAATACCACAGACTGGGCAATTGATGAACAGTAGAAATTTATTTCTTGCAGTTTTGGAGGCTGGAAAGTCCAAGATCAAGGCACTGGCAGGTTTGGTGTCAGGTGAACATCTGTTGCCTATAGATGACACTGTTGAGGTATCCTCACATGGTTGAAAGGGCACAAGGGGAAAAAGGGGACAACACTGTGTCCTCATGTGTCGCAAGAGTGGAAGAGCACAAAGACCTAAACTAGTTTCCTCCAGATTTTTTACATGACAATAATTCATTCATGAAAAGGAAGCCCTAATGACTTAATCACCCCCCCAAAATGCCCCACCTCTTAATACTGCCACAGTAGGGATTAAATTTCAACATGAACATTGGAGGGGGCACCGTCATTCAAATCATAGTAAAGTCTTAATCTCCAGTTACTGTAAATGTGACCTCACTGGAAATAAGGTCATTGCAGATGTCATCGAGTTAAGATGAAGTCATATTGAATAGGGTGGACCCTAAATCCAATGACTAGTGTCCATAAAAAGAGAAAGAGATTTGAAGACACAGAGAAGACATGGGGAAGAAGGCTAGGTGAAGAAGGCGGCAGAGATTGGAGTTATACGGCCACAAACCAAGGAATGCCAAGGATTTCAGGCAACCACTAGAAGCTAGAAAAGACCAGGAAGGATTCTTCCTGAGAGCCTTCAGAGGGATCATGGCCCTGGGACACCTGATTTCAGACTTCTAGCTTCCAGAACTGGGAGAGGATAAAGTTATGTTGTTTTAAGCCACCTAGTTTATGGTAATTTGTTATGGCAGCTCTGGGAAACTAATATACTGTTTCCACTTCAGTTTGTTGATAGGGTGAATTCCATTCATTGTGTTTTTTTTTTATATTAAACATCCCTTGCATTCCTGGAATAAGTCACACTTGATCATGTATTATCCTTTTTATTTATTGTGGGATGAGATTTATTAGTATTGCCTTTCTTTTGAGTATTTTTGCTTTTATGTTTATGAAGGTTATTGGTTTACAGTATTCTTTTTTGTCCTATTTTTGTCTCATTTTGGTATCAAGGTCAAACTGACCCCTCAAATGAGTTGGGAAGTATTCCTTCCTCTTCTGTATTCTGGAAGATTTCGTGGAGAATTGTTATTATTTCTCCTTTAAACATTTGATAGAATTTTCCAGTGAAGCCATCTGTGCCTAAACTTTTCTTTTGTTGGGAAGTTTCAAAATGCAAATTTTGTGTGTTTGATAGAGCTATTCAAGCAATTTATTTCTTCTTAAGTGAGTTTTGGAAGTTTGTGTTTTTCAAGGAGTTTGTTCATTTCATCTAAACCGTCAAATTTATAAACATAGAGTGGTTTGTGGTACTTTCTTATTATTCTCTTCATGTCTGTGGGATCAGCAATGATGCCCCTGTTTCATTCCTAAAAGTTGTAATTCATTCCTTCTCCCTTTTTTTCTTAGTCCATAGAGGTCTATCAATTTTATAGATTTTTTTCAAGGAACCAGTCTTTGATTTCATTAATTTTCTCTATTATTTTCTGTTCTCAGTTTTATTGATTTTGCTCTCTGCTTCCTTTGGCTTGCTTTGGGTTTTATTTCTCTTTTGCTAGCTTCTTAATGTAAAAGTTTAGGTAATAGATCTTTGACATTTCTTCTTTTTTAATATAAACATTTAATGCTGTAAATTTCTCTCCAAGCATTGCCTTAGTGCATTCTGCATATTTTTATATATTGTGCTTCCATTTTCATTTAATTCAAAATATTTTAAAATTTCCTTTGTGTCTTTGTCTTTGTCCATGGTTATTTAGAAGTTTGTTGTTTAATTTCCAAATATTTGGAGATTTTCCAAATATTTTTCTCTTATTGATTTCTACTTGAATTTCATTATGGTCTGAGAACCTACATTGTATGATTTTAATTCTTTCAAAATTTTTAGATTTTTTTTATGGCTCAGAATATGGTATATACTGTCAAATGTACCAAGTGCACTTCAAAAGAGTATGCATTCTCTTATTGTTGGGTGGAGTATTCTAAAAATGTCATATCAAGTTGGTTGCTAGTGCTGTTTAAGTCTTTTCTATCCTTATTAATTTTCCGTTTAACTGTTCTATTGGTTACAGAGAGAGGATGTTGAAGCCTCCCATAATTGCGGATTTGTTTATTACTCCTTTCAGTTCTATCATTTCTTGCTTTATACATTTTGAAGCTCTGTTATTAGTTGTATATACATTTAGGATTGTTATGTCTTCTTGGTGAATTGATCTCTTTAACATTATGTAAAGTCACTGTTGCTTGTAAAAATATTCATTGATCTGGCTTCTACTTTGTCTGATATTAATAAAACTACTTCATTTTTCTTTATATTTATATTTCCATGTTATATAGTTTCCCATCCTTTTGGTCTTGATTTATCTCCTTATATTTAGAGGGTCAAAAGTTGAGTCTTACTTTTATATCCAATGTGACAATCTTTGTCTACTAACTGGTGTGTTTGGACCAGAGGTGGGGAACCTGCAGCTTTAAGACCACCTGTGGCCTTGTAGGTCCTTAAGTGCTGCCTTTTGACTGAATCCAAATTTTACAGAACAAATCCTTTTGTTTTTACTAATACATTTTTGTTCATCTTTTATATTTTTATTTTTAAAATGAACGTGTTTAAAATACCAAAGAATAAAATAAATTTCAATGAAGTAATCCCCCCAGGTTGACCAGCACAATTAGAACATTAGTAAGACATAGGGCTAAATTGATGGCTTCATGATTTAGTGCTAACTTCCCCTGCTGACTGACTCTACTACTGCATGAGGCTGGTTGGTGACAGTTTATGAGGGTCAAGTATGCCAGTCTGTTACCAGCTTTTGACAATGATGCACTGTGCTTCTGTTTGAAGTGGAATTTGTGAATAGTTGCATAGCTCAACAGTATTTTTAAATTCTGTCTACTTAACAGTCCATCATGTCAAAGAAGACTGAGAGAATGCTAAAGGAAGAAAACAGGTTTTTAAATGAGGATTGGGAATTGCAATACTATCTTGTTTCTGCTAAAAGTAAGATGAGTTGCTTGCTTTGTGATACTGCAATGTCATCATTAAAGGAATTCAGTGCTCATCAGCATTATAACACTAATAAGGACCACAGATATTTTAAATTAGAGGGAGAGGCACAAAAGCTTGTATTATAGAAATTAAAAGATGAAAAGCAAAAGCAAAGGCAATTGTTTCAAGCGGCAATAAAACCTGGAAATATTGCCACTGAAGCAACTTATAAAGTAGCTTATATACTTGGGAAAAAGGGAAGCCATTCGGTGATGTAGAAATTGTGAAAGAATGCATTGTTGAAGTTGTAGGATGCTTAGACCCTGATAACGTTTCAAAATACAAACAACTGCCTCTTCCAAGGAGAACCATAACTGATCAGCAGCATGAATTAGCCTTCAAATTAACAGAACAACCTCATGCAATACTTCAAAAGGAAAATATATATTATTCAATTGCTTTCAATGAATCAACTGATATATTGATTTGGTGTAGGTTTTATACTTCATTTGGGTCACAACAGAAGATTTTCTTTGCTATAAAGAGTTACTTGCTTTGGGAACTCTTGCAAATAGAGCATGGGGAATAGATATCTTCAACAACTTTCAAAATAAATGTCATGAAGTTGGACTGAATTTGGTAAATTTAGTGAGTGTATGTACAGACGGTGTACCTTCCATGACAGGAAAACATGAAGGGTTTATTTCAGACAATAAAAGTATTAACAGATCCAGATGCTCTCAATTCTTTTCATTGTATCTTGTATCAGCAAAATCTCTGTGCTAAAGCTACTATTTTAAGTGACACTTTGCAAGAAGGTAAAAGTATTATTAACTATATTCATGCAAATGCAACAGAGCATCATCAGTTTCATAACATACTAAAGTTGAAGGATGAGGTATTCAGTGTGCATTTGCTGTATCATTGTAAAGTACATTGGCCATCACAGGGACAGGTGTTAGCCAAAATTTTATCTCTGCATGAACAGATAGTTACATTTTATGAAGAGCAGAATCAGCAATGTGACTTATTGAAAGAAGATTTCTATAGGAATGCAGCATTTCTGCGTGACAACATGTCAAACCAAAAGGACTTGGATATTTCTTTGCAAGGTAAAACTAAGTCTGTATATGATATGTGGTGAAAAATCCAAACATTTTGAAAAAAGCTATCTTTTTTCAAAACACTTCCTCAAAAAGAAGTTTTGGATGAACATTTTCCCCAGTTAGCAAAGGTCATTGATGAGCAGGTTGACACATGTGAATCATTTGAAGAATACGTAACTGTTACAGACCTATTAATTGGAGAATACAATGAAAGTTTCTCTGACTCTGAAAATCATGATGTCACATTCAAATTAGCATTTGAGCCTCACCCAGTTGATATCACCAAGGCACCTAAAGAACTACAGATGGAATTGATTGAGCTCTCAGTACGTGATATTTTAAAGTCATTGTTTGATGCTAAGAAACATCAATTGAAATATGGAAAAATGCAGTAGAATACCCATGCCTTCAGCAACATGCCCCAAAAAATGCTTTCTTGCTTTTCAACCACTTATTGCTGTGAATCACCATTCTCCTACCTAACCCAAATCAAGATGCCCTTAAGGTCACAAGTAACTGATACCCATCTAGAGGATCAACTGAAACTGCTGACCTCCATGCTGCAACCAAATATTCAAATGCTTTCTAACAAAAAGCAGATACCATGAAGTCATTAAAAGGTTAGTTAACTTTAAAATTAACAAATAGTTTTCATATTTTGAAATTATTAAGTACATAGTAGTTAGATTTTTACAAAGTAATATACATTTTTAAGTATAGCTGATTGAAGTTTCTTGAATGTGGCCTTATTTGATTATAGCTAAATTAATGCAGGCTTCCAACATGAAAAGTTTCCCCACCCCTGGTTTAGACTATTTATACTTAATGTAATTATTATATGACTGCATTAAAATGTACCATCTCACCATGTTAATTTCTAGTTTTCTATTTCATCTGCTATTGTTTCCTGTTTTTTTTTTTTTCTGTCTTCTTTTGGAGTTTTTTTATGATTCCATTTTATCCCCAATATAGGCTCATTATTTATCTCCCTTTAATATTTTTTAAAGCAGTTGCCTTAGAGTTTACTATATATATTTTTGCTTGATTATTGTCTACCTCAAATATTCTTATACTGTTTCTCATTAGTATAAGGACCTTACAACAGTATATTACCAAATTCTTCTCATCCTTTGTGCTGTTGCTGTAACCTATTTTGCTTTCACATATACTACAAACATATACAATATCACTGCAATTTTTTCTTTAAACAGTCAATTGTCTTTTAGAGTGATTAAAAATAGAAAAAAATGTTTATATTTATTTTTATGACATTTAAAGTGATTTTTATTTTTTTGTGTAGATTCAAGTTTCTGCCTGGTCTTATATTTTTCCTTCCTGAAGGACTTTCTTCATCATTTCTTCTAGTGCAGGGCTGCTGGTAATGAATCTTCCTGGCTTTTTATTTTCTCAGAAAGCTTTTATTTCTCCTCTATTTTTCAAAGGTATTTCCACTGAATATAGAATTCTAGGTTGACAGTTCTTTCCCCCTGGCACTTCAACACATTGACTGCCACACAAAACAACCAGAAACTTGTCCTTGGGCCCACAGCGTTTTATTACAAAAATAGAATAAACACTCCGAGTGTAACTTAAAGATAAACATAAATAGAAAAATGAAATTTATTGACTTCTATTCATTTAATACACATTTTTAGAATTAAATTGTCAATATTAATTGTAATGATATCAAGAAATAAGATTTTATATATGCTTCACACAGGCCCAGGGTCAAAACTAAAGTGAGTTAGATACAACTCTCATGGCAGTTAATGTGTTTAAGTTACGTCATTCCATTGCGTTTTGACTTGGGTAGATTCTGATAGTTGCTGTAAATCTTATTTCTATTTCTCTGTGGGCAATGTACCTTTTTTCCCCCTCTGGCTACTTTTATGATTTTTTCTTTATCTTTGGTTTTCAGTGGTTTGAATACAAGATGTCCAGGTTTTAAAAATTGTTTTTGTTTTGTTTTTTTTGTTTTGATATTTAATCTGCTTGGTGTTCTCTGAGCTTTTTGGATTTGTGATTTTGTGTCTTTCATTAATTTTTGAAAATTCTTAGTCATTATTTAAAAACATATTTCTTCTGTTCCACTCTCTTCTTTCTCTCTTCCTTTTATGGAATCCCAATAACAGGTATATTAGACTGTTCGATGTTGTCTCACAGGTCTTGAATGCTTCCTTTTCCTCTTCCTCTTCCTCCTCTGCCCCTTCCTTCTCCTTTTTCTTATTATTTCACTTTTTCTTTTTATATTTGTGTTTCAGTTTGGATAAACTGATTCCTCAGCTTAGGACTATTTTACTGATGAGGCCATTGAAGACATTCTTTATCTCTGTTGCTGTATTTTTAATTTCTAGCAATTTCATTTGATTTTTTCTTATAGTTTCCATCTCTATGATAAAATTTCACTTCTGTTCATGCATGTTATATACCCTTCCCCCTAGAGGCTTGAATATATTAATTAACATTATTTTAACTTTTCTGTATGGTAACTTCAACATCTTGGTCATATCTGAGCCTTGTTCTATTGATAGCTTTGTCTTCTGTTAGTGATTTTATGTTTTATTTTTTGTGTGTGTCATGTAACTTCTAGTCGAAAACTATTGCCCTGTGTAACAGAGTAGTGACTGAAGTAAATAACATTTATTTCTGGAAGACTCCACCTTTCTTTTGCTAGATCTTTAATTTTGGGGATTGAATCAATCTAGTTAAAAGCTGAGCTGGTCTTGGGTTTTTCTGTTTTTATGGTTAGTCTCAGAGCACTATAAGATTTAAATTCCTCTTGTGTTACTTCATGCTTATGGTAGTGACTAGTTTGCCAGAGGTTTTTCCTCAATGTCTGCTCCACCCTCAGGTTTAGGTTTTGAATTTGTACCTATGTCTTAGAGCAGTGGTCCTCAAGCTTTTGGCACCAGGGACTGGTTTCATGGAAAGACAGTTTTTCCACAGGCTGGGGTGGGGGTGGGGGGAGGTGGAGCTCAGGTGGGGATGGGAGCAATGGGGAGAGGCTGTAAATACAGACAATGCTTTGCTCTGCGGGCTCACTGCTCACCTCCTGCTGTGCGGCCTGGTTCCTAATTTCCATGGAAGACAGTTTTTCCAGGGATGGGGGCAGGAGACAGAGCTCAGGCAGTGATGCATGGCCCAGTTCCTAACAGGCCACGGACTGCTACTGGGCTGCAACCTGGGGGTTGGGGACTTCAGTCTTAGAGAGTGTGTTTCCATGCTATTGCTTCTCCCCCAATACTAGATTTATATTAATTCTTGCTTGGGGGATGTAGGGGGCATTATTTTTTGTTCTTGTTTAGCTGAAATCTTAGTGTTATATCTTTGAATCTCGGTAGTAAGAAATCCTCAGTGATCATATCCCCTCCTCAGTGGCAAAGGATCTCTGATGACCAGGGTCTAGGACATTTCCTTGGTCCTCCTCCAGGTTAAAAGGTTTCTTGGGGGTTTCTCTTCTGTTATGGGCTGAGCTGTGCTCCCTCCCCCAAGTTCATATGTTGAAGTCCTAACTCCAGGACCTCAGAATGTGAGAGTATTTGGAGACAGGGCCTTTAAATAGGTGATTAAGTTAACACGAGGCTGTTAGGGCAGACTCTAATCTAATCTGACTGGTGTCCTTACAGGAAATGGAAATTTGAACACAAAAAGAGATACCAGCAAAGACCCTGTGAGGACACAGCAAGAAGGTGGTCATCTGCAAGCCAAGGAGAGAGGCCTCAGAAGACACCAAATCTGTTGACACCTTGGTCATGGCCATGTACTTCTAGCCTCCAGAACTGTAAGAAAATAAGTTTTTGTTGTTTAATGCACCTAGCTTGTGTTATTTGTTACAGCAGCCCTAGCAGACTAACAGACACCCCCCAAAGCTGTAGTGGATCTTTGCCTGCGGCCAGAGAGTGAAGGGAAAGGTTTTGCTGCTCTTCCTCCACTGGCTGAAGACGGAGGAGTCAGGGAAGAAGAACAGGGGTGCGGCTTCATGCATGCCTTTCTTTAGATTTCAGGTTCGTTGGTTGTCCAGAGACCTCAGCTCTCTGATTGGTTCAAGGAAAGTTGTAAATTTGCAGATTACGTGACCTCTCTGTTACAGTAGTGGAAATGATGTTCTTTCCAGCTTTCTACAACCTGAGTAGAAGCCAGAAGGCAAAGTCATCCTTTTAAAACATAAATCAGATCATGTCAATCCTTCCCAATTCTTTCAGAGAAAAAGAGAAAGTCCTTTAAAAATCTACAAGGCTCTAAACCAGTGTCCCCCAAATTCTGGCTGCGCATTGGGATCCCCTAGGGAGCTGTTAGAGTATCTGTGCCGGGGCCTCACCTCCCAGAGACTAGGATTTAATGGTCTGGGGGCAGGGCTCCAGACCAATCATCTTTTTTTCCCCCAAAGCCTTCTCAGATGACTGTGATAAGCATTTTGGGTTGAAAGACATCGTCCTTTACCCTTGTGCTCAAGGCACGGTCATCAGCAGTCGGGGCACAGCCTAGAAGCTTGTTATTAACATAAAGGGGGTCTCAGGCCTGCACTTGCACACGTTCCTCGGGGGCTCATGTGCACGTTATGGGTGGAGAAGCACAGCACACAGACTCTTGCCCCACACTGTGTTATCCCTCTGAAATTACCTGCCCAGGTGCACGGGCCTCGTTGGCTTTTCTTGAACCTTCCAGGCAGATTCTGCCTCGGGGCTTTTGCACTGTTTGTCCATTTTGCCTTTGCTCCCAGATGGTTGCATGGCCAGTTCCCGCATCTCCTCACTGAGCCCTTCCCTCATCTCCTCCCCACTCTCCGTTTCCCGTCTCTCTTTCTCTCTCTCTCTGCCCCCACCCCCCTCCTAACCAATAGCACTTGTCACCTCCTAACATATTATATTAAGCTCCTAGGACTGTCATAACAAATTACCACAAACTGTGGCCTCAAGCAATGGAAATTTTTTCTCTCTGTTTTAGAGGCCAGAAGTCTGAAATGAAGGTGTGGGCAGGGTTGGTTCTTTCTGGAGGATCTGAGAAGGAATCTGTTCCAAGCCTCTCTCCTAGCCTCTGGTGGCTGCCAGTAATCC
>RJWJ010031824.1:0-18927 GCA_004363605.1 Indri indri
AGAGGGGAGTTCAAACCATTCACATTTATTGAGAGAACCGATAAGTGGGGTGAATTACTGTTCATTCTGTTAGGTTGCATTTTGTTGTTTTGTTTTCTCTCTTGAGCCATTGTGGACTCTAGCCTTTGATCTTTAACTTTTGAGTGGTTTCACATTCGAGAGTGTTTATTGTGCTGATCCTTGTGTAATTCTGTTTTGAGTACTTCTTGGAGAGCTGGTCTTGTCTTGGTGAATTCCCTCAGTCTTTGCTTATCTGAGAACATCGTTATTTCTCCTTCATATATGAAACTTAGTTTAGCAGGGTACAATATTCTAGGCTGGGCACTATTCTGTTTCAGAAGAGTGAGAATGGGGCCCCAGTCTCTTCTTGCTTGCAGGGTTTCAGTTGAGAAATCTGGTGTTATTCTGATGGGCTTTCCTTTGTATGTTACTTGTTTCTTTTGCCTTACAGCTCATAGAAGGGCCTCTTTCGTGGCTATTTTGGTCAATCTGATGACTGCGTGATGTGGTGTCTTCCTGTTTTCATTGACTTTCCCTGGGGTCCGTTGAGCTTCTTGTGCCTGTATATCTAGATTGTTAGCAAGGTGTGGGAAATTCTCTTCTATTAATTCTTCAAATAGCTTATCCAGCCCTTGAGTATTTTCTTCTTCACCTTCTGGAAACCCTATCACCCTCAGGTTCAGTTTTTTCACATAATCCCACATTTCTTGTAGGCTTATTTCTTTTCTCTTAATTTTCTGCTGAATCTCTGTGACTGACTTATTTAATTGGAAAGTGTTGGCTTCAATCTCTGAGATTCTTTCTTCTGTTTGATCTACCCTGTTCTTGAGGCTTTCCATGGTGTTTTGTAGTTCCCTGAATAAGTCTTTCATTTCCAGGAGATCGGTTTGATTTTTTCTTTAATATTTCAATTTCTTTAGTGAATTTTTCTTCCAAGTCCTGGATTTTTTTTTTGTGGTTTCTTTGTGTTGGTTATCCATTTTTTCTTGCATATCATTCAGTTTTCTTATAATCCATGTTTGAACTTCTTCTTCTGTCATTTTAGTGTTCTGAGTTTGGTTAATGTCCATTGCTGGGGAGCTGTTGTTCTTGGGGGGCAGGGCTGTCTGAGACCCACACTCTGGAACAGGTCTTGCTCCCCTCCACCCTCCCCCTCTCCGTGGTCTCTCCCAGGCCTCTGCCAGCAAGTGGGACCTCAGGCCGATGGATCTCCCCTGGCTGTGATGGGGGCTGGGAGGTTCCCTACCCAGGATTGCAGCCTGAGCTGGGTGCACAGCCCTCTTTTGGGAGCAGGGCTGCCGCTCCAGCATGCTGATCTGCCGCTGAAGGCACACATTCCTCATTAGGCTCTTTCACAGATCTCTCCTCCATGACTCAGGGCAGTGCAATTGTGACCTGGGTGTATGGGGTCTGGTCTGCAGCCCTGTCCCCTGGGTCCTGGAGATCAATCCCTGACCCTGCCAGGGGGAGTGGTCCTGGTCTTTAATCACCTACAGGGTGCCCAAGCTAGGTCAATTTCACTCCACCTTGGGATTTGCCCCGTTCTCCTGGAGTTCCCAGGCAAGCAGCACCTGGGAGGGCTGGCAGGTAGGGAGCTCTTAGTCTGAGTACCCCTCAGTCTGCTGTAGGGCCCCAAAAGGAAAGATCCTGTTCCTTGGAGACGCCTCCGTGTGATGGCTAAATTGTCTCTCTGGGCACCCATGGGTAGGGAGAGGGAAGGAGAGAATGGAGCAATATGGCGTCTGCCAATAGGCTTGGATCTGTGCACCGGGAGGTGCCCCGAGGGAGCTGGGAGCCTGGCGCCCTGTCCGCAAGAGGCCACTGCTCACTGGTGGCAGCCGTCTCTGGGCTGGTGTCAGCAGCAGGAGCCCACTAACAGTCCAAGATGCAAGGGAGGGGAAAGTTAACCACTCCACCTACCCTTGTCGCTGGTCTCCAAGCCTCTCGGGACCTTTCTACTTCCGGTTCTCCTCTGCAACGTCTTCCCATGGAGTCTCCTGTAGTTTCAGGCACCCTTCCTTCTGACCCTCACCCGATCTATGTTTCTCTGCTAGTTTATTTTTTTCTCTTTCTTCTAAAATTTGTCTTTTTTGCAGAGACACTCTGACTGGTGGCTTTTCTTGTCAGCCATCTTGGCTCCTCCCCCAATTTTGCTTCTTGATGCCTCAATTTCCTCTTCCAGAAAATAGCTGTCACTTCATAGTGTTTTGCGACAGTTACATGTGATCATTAATGGGAATTGCATAGTGTAGAGTCAGGCATATAGCAAGTGCTCAATAAATGGTAAAATATTATTACATACGATTCCTTATTTGTCTCTTTTCACTTCAGATAGTCATAGCTACCCTAATATGCATAATACACAGTCATCATGTAGTTTATTATTTCCCCTGCATTTTACATTTATAATCTTCTTTCCCTTTCCTGAGAGACCTATACATTTTCTATTCAAGTATTTCCTTTCCATCTACTTTCTTTTTTTTTTTTTTTTTTATTCCAGGGTATTGTGAGGGTACAAACACTACAGTTACACTTTATGCCTTTGCCTCACCCAAGTGTGGGTTTAAGGCATGTCCATCTACTTTCTTATATTTATTTTCATGGTTTGTTTTGTAGGTTTATGACATTTAAATTATGGCAGATCATATTATATTGTAAATAATGTTTTAATGACATTTTTTCCTTTTATTTTGGATAACAGATGTCACCACATAGAGATATAGATCAATCTTTCTGATCATTGCGTAGTATAAATCTTAGTCATGTGTTTCATTTTATTAAACAGCTCTCTTACTGATACACCCTAGATTGCACCTAACTCTTTACATATGAAAAATGGAAAGTGCACAATAGAATACATGGCACCTGTGTATGAGTTTCTCCAAGGCCGATACATAGGCATTTAATTACTACATTTTAAAGTATGGACAAAATAATGAAAAAAATTGTATGTGAGTTTGGCCGACATGGATTTTTAACTTATGTCTGTTCCATCAGCAGTGCATGAGGGTGACCATTTTGACCTATCATCACAGTCATGCAGGATTGGTTTTTCTGATTGTTGTCATTCTAATTTTGTAAATTCATGTCTTATTGATGTTGTAATTTGGATTACTTTGATCTGTATTGAGGCTAACCCTCTCTTCTAAGTTAGTAACCTTTCAAGTTTTTTCTCATGTGCTATTAAAATAATTTGCTCATTTTTCTTTTGGGTTTTGTAGATTTTTCTTACTGCTTTAAAGAAATTCTAATTAATTCTTCATCAGTTATTTGATAATAACCTTCTCTGGGTCTGGCTCCTGTCTGTGAACTTTGTCTATGATATCATGTGTTAAACAGCTATATTTAATTTTGATGTATTAAAATCATACATATTTTCCTTTGTGATTTATGATTTTTGAGTCTTGATTTTAGAAACACTTCCTTATCTTATGGTCATAAAGATATTCCTTTTTAATCTTCAATTACTTTATCCATCCTTAGGAATTGAATCCGTCTGTAGTTCATCCTTGTATAGGGTGGAATGGAGAAAGTGTGCTACCTTTGTACATTGTTAAGATCATTGGCTGTTGTGTTCCTGGTTGTGGAAAGAGGTGTATGGCAGATGGTATGGATGGATACGCCATCCATCAGGTATGGGTAAAAATTCCTCCTGTAAGTTGATCTAAATCTAACTAAAATTCAGTCCTGATATCCAAATAGCTTTGACAATCCCAGGGTTTTCTTCATAATTTTTAGTACTTTCATATCCCTTACCAATCGTGTGGATAACAGAGCTTTGAACTGAAAGTAAAAAATCTGGCTCTTTTTGTCATCTTGGCCTCTAATTTCTTTTCTTTTCCTTTTTTAAACTAGAGCACACACCCACATTTATGATGCAAGATAATGAAATGGATGAGAACACGTATATTTAGAATCACGAAAATAAGGACTCATGTTTTAATTCTGGCTCAGTCTCTCATTAGTCCTGTAATTTTTAGGAAGTATGACTCAAATTTCAATTTCCTCATCCACAAAATAACTAGGAAATAGTTATTACATCTTGTGATATTTAAATAGGGTTCATTTTATTATATACTTGTATTTTTGTTATCAGGGATCATATCTGAGATTTTTATCATTATTTTCCCAGAAGGAATCACAATGCTTGGCTCATAATATATTTTCAGTATTTATGTTGTTGAATGTGGGCCTAAGAACTAGGCCCACATTCTAGACTATATTTCATTAATTTTTTTTTTACTGATTTTCTATTCAATAGTAACACTACACCTAATGCTCATAAAGCCTGAACTATGTACCAGACTCTATGCTATAGCCTTAGTATACATAACTCAATTTGTCCTCATAGAAACTCTCTGATACAGGTGGCAATAATAACCCCATTTCACAAATTAGGAAACTAGAGCAAAGAGAGGTTAGATAACTTGTCCAAGGTTTGATAGCTAGTAAAAGGCATAGCCCATATTGAACCCAGACACTTTGGCCTCCAAAGTTTATGTTCATAGCTGTTTCACTTTGCTGCTTCTCTTGAGAGTCTGAACACATCTTCAGGATTATTGAGGGCCTACAAGTTGAGTTCGAATACCAGCTCTGGCTCCCACTAACTGTGTGATCATCAAACAAATGGCTTAACCTTACTACACCTCTGTTTTATTTTCTGCAAAATAAGAAAACAAATCACCCAGTCTTATAGAGTTCTTGTGAGGGCTCAATGAATTAATCCACATGAGGCACTTAGTACAGTGTATGGTATATAAGCATTTAATGCACATTACTAATACTAGCATTGTTAAAACTATATGTGTATCTCATTTTGACTACAACTGAAATAGGCAAGTAAAATATTTCACTTTTTTAGCATTTATAGATCACAAGGTGAATTCAGAATTTAACATGATAAATTGCATTGTAGAAATTTCAGATATACTAAATGATGTGTTTCAACAAATATCCGTATGCCACCATCTCCACTCTGAATACTCCACTAAGTTTATCGGAATCTAAGAAAAGATCACTTATTCTCTCTGGACCTCTGTAAAGGAGGAGGTTCTCTCTTAGTCCTTCCCTGACTACCTATGTATGAGTCTGCAATGTGGAACTATGGAAGAACAGGTTATCTGGAAGGGTGAGAGGTTTTTAGAGTTAAATGACAATGGTTTGGGATGACTTTAATTCTGAGAGATCTCAATATCTCTCCATGCTGTCTCTTTCTCCGCTTCCCCTAACCAAGGTTATCAACCCTAACCAAGGTTATCTTGCTCTCTTTGGAGTCTCCAAACGTCCTGCCATGGCTTTAACGACTGTTGCAAGTGGAGAGCGAGTTATGAATGTGAAGTGTCTGTCAGCCACTAAAAGCCTGTGAATTAGTGTTTCCTGCCCCTATCTGTCAGGCAGCATACTTTTATCGAGAAATAACTTATCCTTATGAAAGGGCTGACCTGTCACCAATCTACTCTGCTGCACTAGTCCTAGGACCCCTCCCTCATGACCCCCAGAGGGATGCCCTGTCTGTTCCAGGGGGGGCTCTCCCAGGCTCCTGTGTCATATTTGGGCTTCTTCCAAGTCAACTGTGGTTTCAAAAAAGGAGATGATTCTCGATTTCAAAACCGATCCGAGTATCGTAACAAAGAGCATTTCTCGACAAGCTTGCACCCAGAAGCCTCGAATCCTCTCCACTCCTCTCGTTCTTATTTTTTCCCACCTTTTAAAAATCAGCTTTGCTTTCGGGCCCTAGGAGTCTGTATACCCTCCCAAGAAGTATTGAGAAACATATTAGCTCTCAGTAGCTTGTGTCATTATGTCCCCTTGATAGGAAATTCTCTGCAAATAATTTTCACTCCAAACTATGACTTCAATTTATGGCAGGATAGGATTTTGTCTCTTCTAAAGAAATTTCAGAAATTACTGAGGAATTATTTGCAAAGGGTACTATTTTAGGAGAAGATCACTGATTGTTTAAGAGATGACTAGATATCACATTGTTGTCTCTAGTCATGTAAAATTATACAGAACTTTACACAAGACTTTTTCCAAGCATGGTTTTCCAAGCACGGTCCTATCATTTTCTCAATCTAATCTAAAAACCTCTTTTGTGTTTCTTGAGAAGTTCTTGAAAGGTTTTGTTTCCCCTGTTTTACAGATTCATGAACTAAGGCTCAGAGAGGTGAAGTGGCTTCCTCCTGTGACCTACCCTATAAGTGACAGATACATTGACATGATCCTCAGTCTTCAGCTAGCCAGCTTGGTGCACTTTATTTCTACAGCGTGACGTACTTCACTGGCTCTGCCAGACTGTGTGCCATGTTGTGACCCCCAAACTGAGTATCCTAGGGCATTATTCCAAGTACTAGGAAAGTAGGAACTAGTCATGTTGGCAACAAGTATCCTGAGCTCCTCCTCTGACATGGGGAATTGTTTGTGCTCCTGGAGGCATGATTTAGCATTTAAGTATTTAATATTTCCTTAGGAGGATTTCAGAGCATTTTCAAACCAAGGGTAGACATCCCTCTAGGTAGAAGAGACAATAAGGTCAGACACGATGATCCATTTTTCTGTGCAAGGTGTTGAAGTCCATCAGTGGCGTTAGAGACCTCTAAAAGCAGGGTAAATAGAGTCTTCCACTGACAAAGGCCTTCAGGGTGTGCTGTTAGTGCAGCAGGGGAGAGAAGTAAAGTCTCCCATCACCAGACATGTATGTCATGTGAAGTTTCACTGATGTCAGCCCACTCTTTTCTCTTAGGCCAAGTGATGATCCTGTAAATATTTTTCACAAGATGAAGCAGAGAAAGTCAGTGGGGCTCTGACAGAATCCACCCTGACACAGTCAAGGCCAAAAGTGAATCAGCATCTTCTGATTTGCTTTTTAAAAAAAATTAATATTAAACAGATGTTGGTAGGGCTGCTACATTTTGAACAGTTGCCAATCTTTGCCCTGCATCAGTTACCACAGTCTGCTGTATCCACTCGCACGAATTTTTAACACTGGTTCTGAATCTTATTTCATGAGAGCAGACTGGAATGCCTGCTTAAAATGCAGATCTGGGACCCTATTTCCAGAGATTCTTAGTCATTTTTTACTTTACATTTTTAAACAAGTGGCCCAGATAATTTTGATGCAGACAGTTCACCTTCCACACGCTGTGGAACAGTGGTTTTGTTTATTAACCTTGAATGGAGGTGAACTTTTTGGGGGAGAGGATGGAGGGGAGCTTGTTAAACATGTGAAACAATACGGGAGGATGCAGGGATTCTTTCTCTAAGGCCAGCGCTTCTCCATGTTGGCTATATGTTCAGAATTATCTAATCAGTTTTAAAATATTTTTATCTCCAGGTACAAACTAGACTAATTGAAAAATAGGCTAGTTTCACTCACACATTGGTGTTTTCTAAAGATCTTAAACCAAATGATTCCAAAATCAGGGGTGAGAATCACTAGAGTCCATGCGACAGCCCCATCCATGTAGATGTGTGCTTAATACTCACGAGCAGGGGTCTCCTCCATGAACCCAAATGCATTGTCCTTTACAGAGGCCAGATGAGCAGATCTCAGTGCTAGCTAAGGTCTAGCATAACGAAGTGAATTTCAGCTTTGAGGACAGTTACTGACAATATTTGCCTTTGCCCTTCCTTTGAAAACTTCATTAGCTGTAATTAATGTAGCTTATTCTCTAATTTAGAGAACTCCAGACACTTAGAGCCTCACTGACTCACCAGTGAGCCCAAACTTTTCTGGACTCTCACTCTACACAAAAAAGATGACTTCCTCCAGGAGTGCCATGAGGAGGGGCCTATGTCTTTTCACTTCTTGGGAAATTAGAGCATCAGTGGCATCCTTATCTCTTGCCTTGTCTTCTGGGTTTGTTGGAATATACCCATCATGGCAAATGGTCAGTGTGCCCAGGGACTGTTCTTTTCCCTTTTCTCTAAATGAATTTGTCTTGATGGGCACTTGGATTGTTTCCACATCTTTGCAATTGTGAATTGTGCTGCTATACACATTCTAGTGCAGATGTCTTTTTTATAGAATGTCTTTTTTTCCTTTGGGTAGATGCTCAGTAATGGAATTGCTGGATCAAATGGTAGTTCTACTTGCAGCTCTTTGAGGTATCTCTGTATTACTTTCCACAGAGGTTGCACTAGTTTGCAGTCCCACAAGCAGTGTATGAGTGTTCCTGTCTCTCTGTATCCATTCCAACATTAATTGTTTTGGGACTTCTTGATAAAGGCCATTTTCACTGGAGTTAAGTGATATCTCATTGTGGTTTTGATTTGCATTTCCCTGATGGTTAGAGATGTTGAGCATTTTTTCAATATGTTTTTTGGACATTAGTTTATTTTCTTTTGAAAAGTTTCTGTTCATGTCCTTTGCCCGCTTTTTAATGGGTTGTTTGATTTTTTCTTGCTCATTTTCCTGAGTTCTATATAGATTCTAGTTATCAGCCCTTTATTGGATGTGTAGCATGCGAATATTTTCTCCTATTCTGCAGGTTGTCTTTTTGCTCTCATGATAGTTTCCCTGGCTGTGCAGAAGCTTTTTAATTCGATCAGGTCCAATTTATTTATGTATTGCTCTGATTGCCTTTGGGGTCTTCCTCGTAAATTCTTTCCCTAGGCCAATGTGGTATATGTATACCATGGAGTTCTACTTAGCCACCAAAAGAATGGTGATCTAGCACCTCTTGTATTATCCTGGATAGAGCTGGAGCCCATTCTACTAAGTGAAGTATCCCAAGAATGGAAAAACAAGCACCACATGTACTCACCATCAAATTGGTATTAACTGATCAACACTTATGTGCACATATAGTAGCAATATTCATCGGGTGTTGGGCAGATGGGAGGGGGAAGGAGGGGATGGGTATATTCACACTTAACGGGTGATGTGTGCACCGTCTGGGGGATAGACACTCATGAAGCTCTGACTTGGGTGGGCCAAAGGCAATATTGTAACCTAAACATTTGTACCCCTGTAATATGCTGAAATAAAAAAAAGTCATGGAAACAATCTAAGTGTCTATCAATGTATGAATGCATAAACGGTGGTGGTTGCATACAATAAAATATTACTTGACCATAAAAAAAAGAAATCTTGCTATTTGTGATAAGAAGGATGAACCTGAAGGACATTATGCTAAGTGAAATAAGGCAAACATGGAAAGAAAAATACTGTATGTTCTCACTCATATGTAGCATCTATAAAAATAAGTCAAACTCGTAGAAGCCAACAGTAGAATGGTAGTTGCAGGGAGAGGGGTGGTAGGGGTGCAAAAAATTGGGAGATATTAGTCAAAGGATACAAATTTTCAGTTAAAAGATAAACCAAGTTCTGAGGATCTAATATACAGTATAAGTGGTGATGGACGTATTAATTAATTTGATTGTAGTATCCTTACGCAATGTACATCGATATGAAATCACACTGTGCATCTTGAATGCATTCAATATTTATTTGACAATTAAATATTCTAAAATAAAAAAGAAACCTATCAATCTTTACATGTTAAAGAAATTAACATATATCTTTAAGAAAAAAGAAAAGAAAATAGGGGCTAGGCACAGTGCTCACACTTGTAATCCTAGCATTCTGGGAGGCCTAGGCAGGAGGATTGCTTTAGCTCAGGAGTTTGAGACCAGCCTAAGCAAGAGCAAGAGCCTGTCTCTACAAAAAAAAAAAAAATAGAAAAGTTAGCCAGGCATTGTGGTGTGTGCCTGTAGTCCCAGCTACTTATGAGACTGAGACAAGAGGATTGCTTGAGCCCAGGAATTTGAGGTTACAGAGAGCTATGATGATGCCACTGTACTCTACCTGGGATGACAGAGCAAGGCTCTGTCTCAAAAAAAAAAAAAAAAAAGAAAAATAGGGCAGTGTATAAAGATACCTTAAAATTTGTTTCGGGGCTAGACGCCATCACTGACACCTATAATCCTAGCCCTTTGGAGGCCAAGGCAGCAGGATGAAGCTAAGAGTTTGAGACCAGCCTGGGCAACACAGTGAGACCCTGTCTCTACAAAAAATTTTAAAAAGTAAGCCGGGCATGGTGGCATGCACCTGTAGTCCTACTTACTTGAGAGGCTGAGGCAGAAAGTATTGCTTGAGCCCAGGTGTTTGAGGTTGCAGAGAGCTATGACTGTGCCAGTCCACTCCAGGCTGAGTGACAGAGTGAGACTCTCTGTCTTAAAAACAAACAAACAAACAAACAAAAAAAAAACAAACAAAAAAAACCCAGTTTCTTTCAAAGATTCAATTAATTTAGGCATATAAAAACCCTAGAAGAGTTAAAAACATACTGAAGCTATCAATAAATGGGAGTTCTTATTTTAATTCATCTGTTGAGTAATATGGATACAAGAGCATTGCATTTGAAATTAGAAGGGCCGAGCTGGAATCAGGCTCCACCACTTAGCAGATGTGTGGCAAGTCACTCTGTTGAGGGCCAAGCGGAATTAAAGAACATTCTGAATCTTTATTTTCCTTCTTCTGTAAGTTGACATTGATAGAATATTCTCTGTCCACCTCAAGATTATTGGGGAGGTTCAGATCTGAAATATATAAAATATGGAAAAGTCTGTTAGTCCTTAAATCTCCATGGGAATGTGAAGCATTTGAAATTACATTCCCAATATTATCATCAATAGTCTCTTCCAGCTGTGTAATTCCAGGATTCCTTGGTTTCAAGATGTCACAAGAGAATGGAAGGTATAGGCTACTCTGTGCCCATGTGTTCGTGGGCATAAATGTGCCCCAGGGAGAGAGAGGGAGTTAGTAGGGGGATGTGGCTAGAGGGGAGGCTGAGTCTGGGACCCTGTCACTTTCTAGCTTTGTAAATATAGACAATAATCTAAATTTTCTCAGTCTAAGTTTCTTCATCTGGAAAAAAGTGATTTTATTCATGTCACTATGTGAAATTATCATGATCATAGTAAGCACACAGTAAGCACAAATAAACTACCATTTGTTGAATGTAAACTATGTTCCAGACACTAAGTTAAACACTTGATGCATTCTTCTATTTAGAAACTGATAACACTCAATGAGGCAGGACATATTTCTATTTGTCCCATTTTTCAGATGAGATTAGTGAGGCTTACAGAAGATGAATGGCATCAGTTCATTCATGGGTCAGTTCATAAAACTGGTGAGTGGACAGAGATAAGACTAATCCTAGGTCAGTCTGACATATGAGTTAGGTGCCTTGTTACCATACTTTTAAACACTGTTTGTAAATGCAAATCCTCCTTCAACTACCCACTTGCAAAGCCTGTTTCGGAATATCCTTACCTGTGCTCTTTCGTTATGCTGTAGATAATGCAATCATAAGTGTATATATGTACATATGTGTATATGTGTGTATATAAACATATGCACACAGACACACATGTTGGACAAGCACACACAATAGCAATTTCAGGCAATGAACAGCAATTTCCTATGAATCCAAAATCAGGGCATAACATTTGGTACTGAGAAATGTGTCATTCACAACAAGAATTGTCAGACTGTGCAAAGAACATGACGTGGTTTGTGGGATCTACTTTAGATGATAATGATGATGATGATAATGACAATTTCAATTGAAGAGGTACTCTAAGATTCTCTATCTCAGGGCCTTGCTCAAGATAAGTTCTCCATAAATATTTACTGATTCAATGACTAGATCTAATATCTTGGGGCACATTAAAGACCAAAACAAGCATGAAGGCAGAGAAATTCCCGAAATTTCCCTTCAAAAAGGTTTATAATGTTCAGTGACTTCCAGAGTCCTTATTCCATTTGTTCTTCCTCTTAATAATCATTTTACCTCCATAAAATAAAGGGTAGCTTGGTCCGTGAGGTGGGGTAGAGCAGTGCACTTATGGAATGGCCTTGGATATTAGAGAGAAAGTAAATTGAATAAGGAAAAAAAAAAATCAATTCCAGAAACTTTAAAAAAGTGTTTAAGTGGTTTTTAGGTGAGGGAAGCAAAATAGATTCACTAGAATACCTCAAGACTGATGGACATACAATTAGTTTTGAAAACAAGGCCTTACTCAAACCCTCTCCTTCAAATATCTTGTAAGACGCGTAAAGACCCTAGAGTTACAGCTTTTAGGACTATAGATGTTACAGCTCGGTGCAGGATTTAGAGGTTAGCTAACTTGCCCACTAAGGTGCAAGGTGGAAAAAAAGGAAAGAAGAGAACATTCTAAGGGCTTTTTCCACCAGGCAATACAGAGATGAGTTATTCAATATCTACTACTGTTTCCATATCATATTTGATAGCCAAGGAATTATTTTTGGCAGGAACTGACCCAGGAAAATAAGCAGAAGACAGTTTAATTTTTTCTTCATATCCTATTCCAGCACGATGCATGGACATATTTCTCTACCCTCTCCCCAACCCCCCTTTACCATTTCTTGTATGGAATTTGGGGCAGCTACCATATTTTTCCCTTCATTATTTAGCAAATAAATGCAACTGATCATTCTCAGTTTTGGAAACAGTTTCATTTCTGTGATTAAAATCCATCTCCAACCTAATGCGATAATCCCAAAGCTACCAAGTCAAAGCTAAATTAGAGCTTTTTCCCTGCAGATTAATACTGCTTTCAGCCTAGATGGCTGTTGTGGGCACTGGGATTATGGTTAACTGATTCTTCCTCCCCTTGCCCTATCTCTTCTCCTCCTTGAAGGCTTTGGCTTTTGGCCCCTCTAAGGTAGGGCGTAAGGGAGGAAGGGAAGCGGGAAGGTGTAGTCTTCGGTGGCCAGGGTCACAATAGTCTGCACCTGGCTCATTCTGAGAACAGTTTCTTTCTCTTATGAGAAGTTTCAGGAACTCTAACTGGACTTCCCTTATACAAGATATATCTTGCTTTTCGATGACCCGTGGTTGGGGGTTGGAGGGATTGGGAGAGGGTAGGTATACACACACATTCAAAACTCTCTTCAATAAGATCATCTTAGGGTCTCTTATCTAGGCCCTCAGAGGAGCTACAGCTGGTATCGCAAGTTGGCAAAACTGGGTCTGCAATCCTTTAGCATTTTCTGTAAATGGTCTCCTACCTGTTTTGAGAATGTGGGCATTCTGGGAGCCTATAGGTTTATCCTGATCTTTAGTATTTCAGATGAAACTGAGAAAAAGAGTATAAAAAAATAACAACTCCTGATAAGAATGGTTATGTTGTGAGTGTTTTGAAGAAATGTTATAGTCCATTATGAGGCTTGTGAATGGATTTTAAGGAAACCGTTTAGGTCATCACTCTACTTTTTGACTAAATAGTTATAAACTCTGTGTGTTTTTTGTCTTATTGGAGTTTGGTCATCTCTTTTGAGAAAGTGATGAAAATACGGACCCATGCCCTGGAGAAGCAAACATAAATATTCTGTTTTTCAGAAAATTTGGTGGGGAGGTAAGATATGTAATAGGTGGCCTCAGCAGTGACTCAGTGGGTCTGGGATTGATCAAATAAATACATACATTGAGCATAAGGAAGGTTAAGTTTGTCAATGGAAAGGGAGTTACAAATATGAAAATGGGGAAAGTTATATTAAACTCTGTGGTGTTAGATTGGAATTAGTGGAATCAGTATATACTTGCATGTTAGATGTCTATTGCTGCTGTAACAAATTATCACAATTTTAGTGTCTTGAAACAATGCAAATTTATTATCTTATGCTTCTGTATGTCGGAAGTCCAACGTGGGTCTCTCTGGGTGAAAATTAAGATGTTGAGAGGACTAAATTATTTTCCAGAGTCTCTGGAGGAGAATCCTTTCTCTTATCTTTTCCTAATGTCTAGAGGCCACCCATCCCCGCTGGCTTGTGACCCCTGTCCTCCCGCTCCAAAGCCAGCATCTGTGACTCAAGTCTTTACACTGCATCACTCTGACCCCCTTTGGTAGTCACATTTCATTCTGACTCACTTTTTCTTCTTCTTCCATTTTTAAGGATCCTTGTTGTTACATTGTGCCCACCCAGGTAATCCAAGTTAACCTCCTTAAGTTCAGCCCATTAGGAATCTTGATCACATCTGGATTTTAAGTCCCCTTTGTCATGTAATCCAGCAGATTCATAGGTCCGATGGATATGGCCATCTTTGCGGAGGCATTATTCTCCCTGCAACACTCATGATATTCAACATACAGCTAAATATATAGAAAGGTGTAGGTAGAGGTAAAGGCATACATGTATTCCCTCACTGCCCATTGAGAGGTTCTGGGCACAGCGACATCCCAAGTCTCCCAGGACTGGGCAAAGGGAGAAGTTAAGCTGGTATGCAGACCCATTGAAGTCCTCCACTGACCCTGTGGAAAACTCTGGAACTGGGATGGCAATTAGAGTATTCCTGATTTGGAGTAAAGAGATCAAGCCTTTAATACTCAGTCATTCTTTATGAGGGTACCTCTAATAGGGAACATGACCCTGGGGAAGATGGCTTTTCAGTTGAGGTAATACAGTACCTGAAAGGATTTGATAGCTGAGAACTATCCGGGGGCAGTAATCCAAGCATCTGGGATTTTGGCAATGCACATCATATCATCCACTGCAGTGAGTATAGCTTATTTATAGATGTCCTCTTGGTGTCAAATACTCAGCATGATCTTAGTGTCAAAATACCATCCTCCACTAAAAAGAATAAGAGCTCTTTGAAAAATTGACTGATTTCAAAGCTGGGGCAATAGGAGTACTGGGTGAACCAATACATCTTGTTGTGCCAGTGGTAAAGTAGGGCTCAGCATATGATAAGAACATGAACAAAAGAAGGAGAATCCAGCTTGAGGGAGATCCTAGTTGTCAAATCTAAGATAGTTTAAATTACTAACATAATAACAGGCTATAACACTTTGAATAAAATAGAAATCCGTGATCTCATAGTGATATAACTTAAATAGATAAATAAGAAGAGGAAAAAGAGTTTCATTACAGTAAAATGCCACAGAATAAATTTCAAACAAATGATTAACTTTGAAAAAATACCATTTCAACCATCAGAGTAAAAATTAGATCAAAAAATTAAAGATGCTAAAAACTAGTGGATGAAATTCTGAAGACTATTGGGATGTTGATATATCTCAAAATATCTCCCCACAAAATTCTTATTACTTTCAAATGAAAAAAGAATAACTACAAAAGAGAAACCTGGAAGATACCACTTCATCAAGAGATTGTCATTAACATCATCAGTAATATTCAAATTAAAATTGTGTAATGTTCAATGGGATGGAATAAGAAGAACACATTGTTTCTGTTATATTTGTGCCCCTCAAAAGGCATAATTTGAATTTAATTATAAGGAAATATCAGAAAAATCTAAATTGAGGTGTTTCTATAAAGAAATTTACTTTAATCTTCAAAAGTATCACCGTCATGAAAGTTGAGGAAAGACTGGTGAACTTTTCCAAATTGAAGGAGACTAAAAGGGCATGTGGACTAAATATAACACATGATTCTATTAATAGATTGTATAATATTTCTACAAAGAATTTCATTTTGGCAAGTGGCAGGAACTGAATGTATTCTGTGGATTGGATAGTAAAGACTATGTGATATCAGTGCTAACTTTCTGGTTTAGATGGCCATACCATGACTATACAGGATAATTTCCTTGTTTGTAGGAAGACATGGTGAAGTATTCAGAGCTAATGAAATGACATTTCTACAACTTGTTCTCAAGTTATTCAATGGAGAAAAATGTTATTTGTGTTATTCTTGCCACTTTTCACCAAGGTTGAAAATATTTCAAAAGAAAAAAGAAAAAAAAGCTATAAAAAATAAAAAGGTAGTCACTTCTTACATGTTTTGAAGAGGTCATCTTTACAAATGTTAACATCCCTATATTTAAACATGGGGAAACTGAGTGGAAAATAAGGTCAGTCACTTTACACAAAGTCACACAGCTATTAATAGTTCTTGGCAGATCTGGAATTATAACCCTAGTCACTAATACTTTAAGAAAGACCTCCTCTCTGTCATACATTACCAAGTTAAAGAAAGTGAGAAAGAGAGAAAGAGAGAGAGAGAGAGAGAGAGAGAGAGAGAGAGAGAGAGAGAGAGAGGAAAGTGAGAATTAATTATTCTTTTTACTATTTAACCTGATATTAAAAACAACTAGTTTATTTTGTGGCAGCTCTTCAGGTATGTTCAAATAGAATGTTAAAGGGAAGACACTGATGAAATAGGAAAGTATTTAGCAACACTGTTTGATTCACGTGCCACCATCATCCCTCATGCTATGGACGGAAGGATAATTACAGCCCATTACCAAATTACTTGCAGTTATCCCTTGGTCTTGTAGTTAATGCAGTGAACCCTCATTTGCATAAATGTTATTAGCATACTTCACATCACATACTCATCTTTTAAAGAAGTGAGTGTTGTCTAATTGAAGGATGTCAACTTGAACTATTTTCCTTCTTCCGTCCAGCCATTCTTGGGCAAAGTTAAACTTTTAGATCTGGTGGCAGATTCAGGATGAGGAAGATACAAAGCCCAGGAGTATAAGCTTGTAAATGATGAAGGTAGAAAATGACTTTTATTTATCTTTGTATTCACAGAACCCAGCATAGCGCTTGATAGGCATTCAATTGCATGGTATTTGCCATCTTCACCTAAAATCTCACCGACATCTCACACTTTCTGTCCAGTACTGAACTCATTACCTTTGTGACTTCCAAATCTCTTCCTTGTAATGGCACCACCATTAACCCATTTACTGAAGCCCAAATCCTGGAAGTTGTCCTCAAGAGTATCTTGCTCTTTTACCAACCATATACTATCATTTCCCATCCCTCCAACCTCCTTAATATCTCTCAAATCCATCCATTTCTCTCCATCTCCCCATATACCAGCTTAGTCCATGTCACAATCATTTCATACTTGTCCAGCTACAAAAATGTTCCAACTAATTTCCCTACATATGTATTTGTTTTCTTCAATTCCTTCTTCATATAGCGGTCAGAGCCATCCTTTTGCAATATACATCTGTTGCTCAAGTAGATCCATAGTGTAAATCTCCCTCAATTTTTTTCAATATCTTTCCTGTAAAACCTGAACTTTCCCAGCCTTTTCCTCCAATTTATACTTCTTCCCCCAACCTCCTGTTCCCATCACTCCTGCTACACTTTTTTAATAGCATGAGGTCCTTGTGCAGTGTTCCTGCTCTGTGCAACGTTCTTACTCACCCTCCCTATGCTTTAATTCACGTATGCAAGTCCTACTCATCCTTCAGATCTTAGATTATCGATTATGTATCTTTCCCCAGCTGTCGTAGGTTAGTCTCCATATTTTGTAGTTACTGCAAATGGATCCTGTTTTGCAGAACTTTTGGCAACTCATATTAATTAATTAATTAAGCAGTTTATGCTTGCTTCACTTTCTGGATTAAAATATATTGGAAAACAGAAATCATATTATTTACTACTTATTCATAGTGCCTAAAATGGTTCTTGGCCAATGAGGTCCAATAACTCTCTATTTAATGAATATATGAATGAACTGAACGTCACAGACATAGTCACCAGATAACTAAGTTTCTGGCCTTAAATGTGTCTCTAATTTTTGTTTCCACAATTAATGAGGTCAATTGTATGATGCTGCTAAAGTATAACCATGAATTTGAGGTCTTGAAAGACAAAGGATAATGCAGCAAAAAATCTCCCTCTCTACATCTGCTAACAGGCTGCTTCTATACCCACACACATTTTTATTTTTATTAAATAGTTAAAATAAATGAGTTGTCCATGTTCCTATCTTAAGCCAACCCTTCCCATCTTTCGCACCCAAGGACATCACTTCCTTGTTGTCAATTTTGACTAGCTACTGGGCCATTCCTGTCAACATTCAGACATGCTGTATGCAATTATTTTTCCTAACAGGAATTAAAACAAATATCATACACTTCCTTGTCATCATATCCTATCCAATTACTGCTGCATTTCCCGATTCCTCTAAAAAAAAAAAAAAAAAAGAGTTCCTCAAGAGAGGAACTCTTATCTCTTATATATTTGCTTTTGCCTTTTTACTAGCTTCCCATTTTTTTTAAACCACTCTACTCAAATTTTATTCGCCCAAACTCACTTCAATTATTCTTATCAAATTACCAATGACCCCCACATTGCTAAATACAATGGGCGTTTCTCAGTCTCTGTCTTGCTTTGTTACCTGGATATAGTTGATCGTTTTCTCTCTTCTCAATATACTTTTTCCCTGTGGATTTTGAAGCACTGATTTCTCTTGGTTTTCCACCAGTCTCACTGGTCATTTCTCTCTTAGTCTTCTCTACTAGATCCTACTTTTCATTCTGATCAGTAAATATCAGAGTTCTTGAGAGCTCAGTCCTTAAACCTTTTCTCTGCTCTTTTTACCCAGCTATGCAGGTGATTGTATTTTATAATCTCGTAGTTTTAAATGACTCCTATATAATGCCAATTTCTGAATGTTTATGTCTAATTCCAATATTTTGCATAAACTCTCTCTCTCTCTCATACCTAAGAGCTTCTTCTATCTACATTTGGATGTTGGACAGATATGTCAAAATTAACATGTCCAAAACCAAACTCTTGATTTTTCTTCCCCAAATATCAATAAACTACTAATTATATCAGTTGATCAAGTCCCAAATCTTAAAAGTCATATTTGACTCATCTTTCCCTCCTCTCATATCTTCCCCATATCTAATTCATAACCAAATTCTCCAGTCCTACTCTCAGATTACCAAGAATCCAACTCTTTCTTCCCAATTTGACCACCACTACCCCATAGGCTCCTAACTGATCTCTGTGATTCCACCTTCATCCCAATCTCTGATTTCAACATAGCAGCCTTGGTGACACTTTTGGAAAATACTCAGATCACAATGGCTCCTTAGTGTTTTCCTAATTCATTAGGAACAAAATAAAAAGTCCTTAGCTTGGCTCATACAGGTGATCTGTGACCTCAGAGAAGTCTAA
>RJWJ010031825.1:0-18937 GCA_004363605.1 Indri indri
CCCACACCATACCACCCCTGAATTAGTGAGATCAGATCCCAGGGACACATTCTGCATTCACTCATTTAACATCCCCAAATGATTTTGATTGTTCTGGGCATTGTGCTAGATGCTGGCGTAAAATGGTTCAACAACCCAGTTTTTGGTCCGGTTTAAACTAAGAACATTGCAGGATTGTCTTTTCCTAAAGTTTTAAACAGTGTCTTGTCATAAATTTCTGAGGTGACCTGAAGAAAGGAGATGGTCAGGCTAATTTGTCAGGGTCCTTTTGAGATGCAGGAGCTATCCTGGGCTACGATTCATGAAACATTAAATATTCCGGGCTGCAAGACTAATATTCTCCTGGATTCCAAAGTGTAAAAGCACGAATCTCACCTTCTTCCGTGTCTATTTCTTCCTCCTCCTCTTCTAACAGCTCCTCTCTCTCCTTCTTCTCCTCCCATCTCTCTCTGCCGAGGTATTTTCATCTTGTTGCCTGAATAGGAACTCAGAAGAAGGACCCAAATCTTCCCTATTAGAGAGAAATGTGTTGATTCAATGATCTCATTAAATTTATAAAAACCATGATTAATGAAATAAACACTTTACTTCTGAAGGTAGAGACTCAAATTATGTTTTATTAAATAAATCGAATGGCCTAAACTTACTTTTTTATAGTCAAATAAGTCAAATATGAGCCCCACGAACTCACAGAGGAGGCAGTGTAGGAAAAGAATGGAAACATTTAAAGAGGCGAAAATCCATCTGTAATCACCACGTTCCTTGTGTGTTAGAGTCACAGGCCAAAGAACCTCCCAGCGAACATATTTTTCCTCTTAGACTGATCTATATTGACAACCACCTGTGGACACTAATTTTTTAAGGGTAGACTGTGGCTTGAAGGAGGCAGAGGCAGCCCTGTACTAGATTTCACTGAAGCACATTTGCCATGAAAATAACTGTTGTCGCTGTTGCCACTCAATGGTCAATGCCCCGCAGTATGAACATAGGGAGTTACATAAGTTATGTTTGTACCAGGTTCCCTGAAACTGTGACAAGGTGGAGGTAGGGGCATGGGGAAACCCAGATTGAATTATCCCCATGTTCTATGGTGGTTGTTCAGGGGGAAAAGCTGAAACGGCGGTGCACACCAGGGTGCAAATGTGAGCAACAGTCAGCCCGTCTGTTAATAACGAGCAAGGTTTGCTTGCTGGTGCCCCAGTAAGCCGTGCCTCAAAAGCATTGTGGTTTCCAAAATTATTCCAAGTTAGGCACCGCTACAAGTAAAATATACTGCTGGCTGTGAAATAATGAGTGGGATAATAAATATATAAAACTTGGAATCTCCTGATGAAAAATGAAAGAGATTTTATGAACCCAACCAGTCAAACTCAGATGAAAAACCCCCAGTGTGCTCACCGTGACTAATGCCCTGGCCTTCCATGAGAGAAACTCAGATTCAATTTCCTATTCTGATATCTTGTTCTGGAGGCAGCTGTGGTGGGGATCATTGCAGAGATAGCAAGTTCGCCGAGTGCTGGTAAATGTGTGGCTCCAAGGTCCTGGTGGGGGACATGGAAAGTCAAAGCTGTGGTGTGTCAGCGCGTACCCAAGAGCCGTGATCATGTGTTTCTACGGAACTGGGTGCAAATATTGTAGGGGACATTTAATGGGCAGTAATATTGCACTTTGATATATCAATGCAGAGTACTCTTGTTAATTATCCTTTTGCTCACTGGTCTTCATCATGACCCCAGGGTGGCAGTTGAATGGATCATGTAAGATCATCCAACAGAGGAGGAAACAAAGGATTGGGGAGTCTTGCTTAAGGTCACATGATCGGTAAGTGGTGCAGCCCACGGGAAAAGCCGGGTTCCACTGCTGGTGCAGAGCTCTTTCTGCTAATCTCGTCAGTGTTGCCGTTTCCCTGACCCGCCGTTAAACACACACACACACACACACACACACACACACACACACACCACACGCTTACGCGGACACTCTGTGGGGGCATGAACAAACCAGGCCTCCTGTCTAAATTAATTTATTTCATGAGATCATTTCTCCACACTCCATTTCACATTGCCTGCGGAGACATAAACCTAGTATTGAGTAAAAGAATGAGGACTTTGGTCCCTAATTTGGCCCTAAATGTCATGTAGAAAATGTTTTCTTAACTCAACGTGAGGCCTGGAAGGCTTGTTTGCTTGACTTTCAACTCTGCCAGCCAGAAGACACATCATTCTGAAAGGTTTTATAGAGAAGGCTGAGTCCTGATGGAAAATTTAAGCCCAGGGGGATGTTATTGTATAGGAGAGATTTGGGGGTGCATAAAATTTGGCAAAAATTCTCCCTCAGCTGGAAACTCTGGCCCATGGATCCCCAAGCAAGCTTAATCTTGCAGATATCAGCTTTTATGAATTACCATTAGGGTTACCGGAGGGTATGACCTCATCTCAAGTTTCTGAAGTAAAGGAATGTCTCTTCATTAACTATTAAGGGAAAAATAGAAGAATAAAGCAGGAGGAAAATTACATGTTTGTCTTATTCTAGATAATGTTTTAAGCCCTTTGACCCTGCTGAGCCCACAGAAACCTGTCTGTGACACCAAAGAAGTAAAATAAATTGCCGGGTCATCACACCTTGCCCATAGCAGACCTCCTTTCACATTCAATAAATGATGTGTGATTAGAGGTGGGCCATTAACATCCCGAGGGAGGATGTTTTAGGAGATCTTTTTCTCTTTCTTCTGAACACTGGGGCTGTGGCTGAGAGCCACAGTATTCTAATCTACCTGCCATCTCGCATCAAGCCAGACGTTTTGATTGATGGCCTCTGAATGTACCTTCAGAGGTCTTTGCCTGAAACTAGCTTCCTTGTCATCACAGGGCAGTGGGAGCTGGTGGCCACTATGTAGTATGCTTTGTGATACAGGGTGGGATACCTTCTACCTACACAGAGATTCCTACAACTTTTACATAGTCATGTTTTAAGAAAAAGCCTTCAAAGGCCCCTTTAAAAAGCAAACACATAACAGCTCAAAGTGACAATAACCCATTACCTCTCATTTACATCCCACCATAGTGTTCCTCAGTCTTTAGGGTGCACAAGAATTATCTGAAGAGCACGTGAACGGCCAGATTATTACCCCTGACTCCCACAATTTATTAGCTTGGGGATGGGCAGGGAATTTGCATTTTTATACGTTCCCATGTTATGCTGATGCTGCTGGTAGGGCACCTCTTGTTGAGTAACACTGTTCTAGAATTAGACGTTCAGATTAACTTAGCGGGAATTCGAGGGAATGGGAAAGAGGATAGTAAATCGTGATGCAGAAAGGAGAATGAAAAAAAATTCAGAGCATGGGAATCTGTATAGAGGACAAATGGAACTGCAGGTTTGCCAGAGGAGAGCTCTGGGAAGCCTATGGGAGAAGAACAAGGAATGACAGAGGAAGACAGATGGAAGAGGACCCCATCAAAATGTCCTCTCTTCATACACTTAACCAAGGCGAAAGGTGAACCCTGGGACTCCTAGTCATCGACCATGACCTTTCCGTTCCCCTCACTTATGATTGGAAGGCTTTCAGAACATCAGGCACCATACACTTTGATTGTGAAGATCAACTTTAAAACTGGCAAAATAATAAGCAAGATATGAATCAAGTAAGGTATTGTTCTTGAATGACCTGGAAACTCTACCTGCCTTTAGAGTTGAATCTATTGAAATGAATAATGGAAAGAAATGGCAGGGGGAGATTTGTGGGGGGATAGGAGTCTGGGAGTGGTTTAGGCTGGGGATTGAGATATTGTGTATACTGTTTCTTTGAATTCATGGAAGAACCTCTGACATGCTTCTGCCTAGCAGGGGTCCTTGGTAAACTTTGATTGACCATATTGTCCACACTGACAAAAGTTCAGTGCTGCTCTTTGTTGCTTCAGAAATGAAAAGATTGAGAACAACTGCCAAGCCTTTGAAGCCTATGCCTCTGGGGCTGGGCCTCACAGCTGCTCAAAGCTGAGAATAGTTATATCACCACTGCAATGACTCAGCTGGGGTTAGAACCTCACCAGATTGGGGCTTGCCTATTTCTTTTATTTTTTTATTTCAGCATATTATGGGGATACAGATGTTTAGGTTACGTATGTTGCCCTTACGCCCCCTCGCTGGCCTATTTCTAATGCACGAATTTTAAAAATAGTTGAGAGGTGTAGCTCAGAATGTAACCTGCCTAGAAAAATGTGTGACCTCATGCAGTTTCTGGCAACTCAAGGCCTCCGTGGCAGCCCTCACACCCCCAGTCCTGTTTCCCAAGCAGCACCCAATTATTAAGACTCCTAATTTCTCCCCACTCTTCCCTCATCAAAAATTGTCTCCTACACCCTTACCGCACAATACAGTAATAAGTGACTGTGGCTAGGTCATTCAGTGAATACCACAGTTGGCTTTTGCTTGTCTTTCATGTCTTAACTCCTAATTACCTTTTCAGAGAAACCCTCCCTGACCACTCAGTGTAAAGAAGCAGCCCTTCCTTTATCATCTCACACTGTTTTATTTTCTCTGCATCATTTACTGCTCCCCGAAATGAGCGTGTTCACTTACTTATTCACTAGTTTACAGTCTACCTTTAGTATAAGCTCCGTGTAAGCCTAGATCTTCTTACTTTTGTCCACCGCACTATCTCCAGTGCCTAGACCTATGGTGGACACATAACAGGTGCTCAAAAATGTTTGTTGACTCCACGAATGCATTCAAGCCAAGGTGAACATTGATAATGTCTTATGGGTTAATGCTGCAGAATAAAATACATTTTAATAAGATCCTTAATTCTTTAACTCAAAGGAATGAAAAATGTGAGAATTTGGGGTTCTTTGGGGGAAGCCCTAGGGTGTTGGTACCAGTTCATGCCTTGCTCTGTGGTGTCGTGGAGGTGACTAGAGCAAGCCCTGTCTAGGCTGGCATGCTCCATCACAGAAAGGGCTTTCTGGCCAAAGGGGTTAATTGGAGTCTCATGAATGTGATGGAAAGAGCTTGTTAGCCCAAATTCACCCTTCCCCATCTTATAAGTACCTCCCTGGAGGGAGTTTTATCTGACAGATTTTAGAGGGAAGTGACATATCATTTCAAAGTTTTGTACCAAAATGAGATGTCAATTCCAGGTACATGAACTCTTCCTATCTTTTTGAAAAATGAGTCCTTATCTACCTGTTTTAAATTGAAAATCTGCATTGTTTTAAATTGAAAATCTGCATTTACTTTTCATGTCCTTTCTATTCTCAAAAAGACCAAAGGGAAATAATAGAAGATAATGATTGTGATCTTTTCTAGGATTTATGGTGATACCAAGTTTTTGCTGTTTGCAAGTACTCTCTGATGAGTTTGAGAAAAGAGAAAATCCAAGTTCTGAAAGACATTTATTTATCAATTATAGTACCTCCCCAAGAGTATGGCCTAGAAGAGTAATTTACAATGTGTGGTCCCGGGACCACAGCATCAGGACCACTCATGAATCCGTTGGAATGCACGTTCTTGGACACCCCTCCAGACTGAAGGTGTTGGGAGGGCTGGGCTTCCTCTGGAGGGTCTAGGGGAGAATCCATTTTTTGCCTTTTCAAGGTTCTGGTGGCTGCCAGCATTTCTTGACTTGTGGTCACATCAGTTCAACCTCTACCGTGTGGCCACGTGAATCAATAACTTGGGTGGAGGCAGCAATTTGTGTTTTAACCAGTCCTTCAGGTGATTCCGATGTATGTTGAAGTTTGAGTATCAATGTCTAGAATGTTAGTACTCAATATGTGATTTTATCTAACATCGATCTATTATCTAGATCAGTATCTAACAGCATCAGCATCACCTGGGAGCTTATTAGAACTGCAAAGCTGCAGGCCCCACTCCAGACCTACTGAATCAGAATCAACAGATTAACAAGATTCCCAAGGGATTATTATGAAAATTAAAGTCTCAGAAACGCTTGATCTAGAATCTACATGGACTGTCATGTCCTAGTTGTAGGCTATATAAGAAAAAGAGGATATTAAAATCTGTATCTTGCTTTTGCACTACATTTTTAGGAGCTCAGATTTTACTTTTCTTAATCTTACATGTTTTAATAATAAGATTAATCTAAATTTCTTTCTTCGGAGACAGTTTTTTTAAAAGTGTGCTTAGCAGATGAATTCTCTGGGATATTAAAATTCCTATTCCTCAACCATACTTTATTTCAACAAAATAAAAGATGCACCCTAGAATCTGCATTTTAAAATAAGCATCTTGGTCATTCTTAAACCCTTTAGTCTAAAGATAGAGGGCTTTTTTTTTTTTTTCTTTTGAGACAGAGTCTCACTGTGTTGCCTTGGCTAGAGTGCCGTGGCATCAGCCTAGCTCATAGCAACCTCAAACTCCTGGGCTCAAGCGATCCTACTGCCTCAGCCTCCCGAGTAGCTGGGACTACAGGCATGCGCCACCCTGCCCAGCTAATTTTTTCTATTTTCAGTTGTTTGGCTAATTTCTTTTCTATTTATAGTAGAGATGGGGTCTCGCTCTTGCTCAGGCTGGTCTCGAACTCCTGAGCTCAAGCAATCCTCCCGCCTCGGCCTCCCAGGGTGCTAGGATTACAGGCGAGAGCCACCGTGCCTGGCCTGGGGGCTTTTTTCTTGGAGATAGTTTTTCTCTATTTTAAATCTTTGAATTTGCCCTCGAACATTAACCCTTGTTAATGTTCTGATGAAGAAACTGCTATGAAAAATCAACGCTATTAAAAGAAAAATGCTGAATAAATTTTATTATAAATTAATAGTATGTTTTTAAGTTTAATAACTGGAGACAGTTACTTAGAGATACAGTCTCTTCTTTTGATATTTCTGATATTAGCAGATCTAAAGCTAAAAAGGTAAGATTTCCTAGAAACATAGCAACCCATGAAGGTCTTAGAGAAAGGGCTCTAACTTATGTTGGATGAGATTCCCTTTTTCTCGTGTTACTATTTTCCTACCAAATTATTTTTCTATCAGAAATACAAAATGTTATGAAAAATTAAAAATGCAATTCAGGAGAACTCATCCCTTCATCCCTGCTCATGCGTTCCTCCTTCATTTTGTTGAAGTTGTGTGAGAGCTGCCAAGAAATCCACACCGGTTAACAAATGGCTAATTGACAGTCACCCATCTGTTGATGCAGTGTTGGCTGTTTTCAGATAGAGTCAATGATCATTAAGTTTTGTCTCCCCTCATGGGGGAAAGCTGTGACATACTGATTACTTGACAGTGTTCGAAAGATTTCTGACTTATTACTTATGCATTCTAAACAAATTTTTCTTTAAGGTTAGTGGGCCTATCCCACATCCATTTTTTATCTAAATTCATAAAGTTTAATGATTTTTATAATGGCAAACAGGTATTGCGGTTTTAATGGTAGTGGTGTATCGTGGTTCATATTTTGAAATATTGCAGAAATAAGTAACTCACAAATCATGGTTTGCCCCTCTAAGCTGAAGCAATTTTTCCCCTCTGCGTACTGTGTTTTCTCTTATGCTTTGCAATCTCTGTGGTGTGTAAAATATACAACAAGCATTTTCAGAGTGAGAGGGTAAAGATGCAAGATGCTCTAATCTTTTCACAGTTGAAAGCCTTCACTAGACATGGCCCAGAGAGATTAGCCTTGAAGTGGTACCAAGCTTTGAGGCTTTGTATGAACATAATTTTTCCCTTTGGACAGTGACTCTGTTCCATCAGTGTGGGTTCTCAGACTGCCTGTGTGGCTCTATTCCTGTTTCTCTCCTCTACTTTCTTGTACTTAACCAATGACCACCCCTTCTCCTTGAGAGGTTGGCCTCTTATTAAGGCTGTGATCCATATGTAGAAATCAGGCTACTTTCCAGTAATTTTATGTCTTTAGGAATAAACATGTAGGTATTATTTAAGTCTTCAGAGTGATTTGGGTTTATTTAAAACATTCAGGATGGTCACTTCTGACACAAAGTAAGCAAAATCTGCCCTATAAACATTAAACTATCTTGTAGTTAGAACCACACATTCAATGTGTTTATTGAGTACCTACTATATACCAGGAACTGTGTTAAGTACAGGGGCTAGCATGCTTAGCAAATCAGATATGATCTTTGTTTCCATGTAGCTTAGATTATAATGGGAGAGATGGGAATTAATCAAATGATCCTACAAATAAATATAAAGTTGTAATGTAAGGAGTATCAGGCTGGTTCAGAAAGGTTTCTTCAAAGAGGAGATTTTGAATTGAGATTTCAAAGAATAGTAGAAGTTAATTAGGTGAAGGGGAGAGGAAGACAATTCAGGCAGGGTGAAGATAACTATGGTGCTTTTTATGGAAAAAAGGAATACTACAGATCAGCTACTTTTGGTGGGAGAGGATCATGAGTCGAATTTTGAACATGTGGAATTTGAAATGCCTGAGGGGTACTTAAGAAATGATGTGACCCGGCAGATGTCTCGACTGTTAATACAGATTTGTGTTTCTGTATGAATTTTAGAATTGTTTTCTATTTTTGTGAAAAATTCCATTGGAATTTTGATAGTGATTGCATTGAATCTGTAGATTGCTTAGGGGTAGTATGGACATTTTAACAATATTCAACTCTTTTAATCTATGAACATTGGCTATCTGTCCATTTATTTGTGTCTTCTTCAATTACTTTCATCAAAGTTTAATAGTTTTTGGTGTACAGATCATTTACCTCCTTGATTAAATTTATTCCTCAGTATTTTACTTTTTTGATGCTATTGAAAATGGGATTGCTTTCTTGATTTCTTCTTTGGTTAGTTCCTTATTAGTGTTTAGAAAAGCTATTGATTTTTGTATGTTGATTTTTTGTCCTGAGACTTTACTAAATTCATTTATTAGTTCTAACAGTTTTTTGGTGGAAGCTTTAGGGTTTCCTCTACATAAGACCATATCATCTGCAAGAAGAGACGATTTAACTTCTTCCTTTCCAATTTGGATGCTTTTTAAATTTCTTTTTCTTGACTAATTGCTCTGGCCAGGACTTCCAGTACTACATGGAGTAGAAGTGGCAGGAGTAGACATCCTTGTCTTGTTCCTTATTTAGCATGTTGAATGGGTTCTTGAAGATGACAATTGAAATCACCAAGATGATAGGAAGACTTGTACTGGGGAGTAAGATGATGAACCAGAGCTGAGGCTTTGGTAATTGAGAAAGAATGATGAATGAAGGAAGTCAATGAGAATAGCAAAGACAGAAGTAGAGGACAAAAGAGCCAAACACTACTAGCCTTGGAACTTTTTTTTTTTTAAATGTGAGATTGGAGGAGCAGTAGTCTGAGAGAAGAAGTGTTCTCACCTGAGATTGTGCTTCATTGAGGGCCAGTGGTAAAGGGGCCCTGGGAATAGAGATTTAGGATTTTTAAGTATTTGTTGGTTATGGAGTGTCATTCACTGAGAGGAAAACAGAATAGACACTATCGTCTCTATATTTTTTTCTTCTTAATAGATGAAGAAATAGAGGCTTACAAAGGCTGAATGACTTCTCAAGTCTACCAAGCTAATAGGTAGTGAAGCAAGGACAAGAATCTAGGTCATCTGATTTCTAGCTCAGTTCTCTTTCCACTCCCTCATGAAGCATCAGAGCATAGTTACCAAGCGACAGAGCCAAGTTTTGTAAGTGTATGTGTCATCCAGTCTGTTCAAAGGCATTTGTTGTTTCATTTATTCTGATTAAAGTTTGTGATGACAGCATTTGTTTTGTTAACTAAAATCCTTTTTATAAATGTTTTGAGTGTCCCTAAATGATTCTCTGAATTTTGGCATCATTTATTTCAAACAAGCAAATTGGAAACCAAGAACTGTAATACCTATGAGGCATGTCTTGGACAGGGAAGGAAAAAGAGGAATGAGGGTAATATTTTCCCACTGAAAGGTACTTAAATTCTCCTTATTCTAGGAGTCCATGTGAACATGTGCTTAACAAATACTTTTTGGAAGGAAGGAAGGAAGGAAAGAAGGAACAAATACTTTTGATGTAGCATACTCTCCCCTCTCCCCAAATGAAGAGCAAACCAAATTCTAGAGAAAATATAGGTAACTTAAACATTTTCTTAAGATAATTTATGGCTTATTTTTTCTATCTCCAAGTACTAGATTTAAAATCTGTGCTTTCATTTGCCTCAATTTTATTTTACTAAAATATATTTGGGAAGAATATATCCATGTAAAATTTGGCATTAGATTTTTTTTTCACACCTAATTATATGGAACAGTCATTAAACTGGGAAATTTTGGAATGGGTTTATCCCTGACTCAAGTTCTTAAGGTGCACATGTATGTGTGTGTGCGTGTGTCCCAAAGTGCACGTTTTAGCACAGTGGAAACCATCTGTGAAAATGTTTCCTACCCATTGATAATTAGTCATAAGTTACCCGATTTTGCACACTAAGGTGGTCTAGGTCTATTTGAAGTAGTGATAGTCACAGAGACATTTGGTTTGTTGAGGCTATTTGAATGACTCAACTGCTTCCCTCGTAAATACATTACTGTGTGATTATTTTTAATAGGGTCCTGACATCCATCGAACAATGTAGCATATCACACTTTGAGGCAGAATACTCCAGACAGTATTTCAAACTTAATTCTCCAACTGGAATGGAAATAAGAAACTACATCCAATACAAAGAAAGTATTGAGTTGTAAGGATTTCTGAAAAGTCCTCTTTATAGCTTGCTAGGCAAACTGGTAGTCTAACCTTCTGGAAAAAGAATTAGATAGTGCATTAGAGGTTCAATTGTACACTCATTGTTCACTCATAACTTGGCACGGTAGAATCCGTGCCGTGTGCAGCATTGAATATGAAATAGGTAGGAGAAACAGAACAAAAGTTTTCATTAAAAAACAAACAAACAAACCCACTGCCTGGTATTATTTTAAACTTGTGGTTTGGAAGGAGTAACTATTTTAATTTTATTCTTTGTAAAAGTATAGTTCATTTCCTCTCTTTTAAAAGCTGAATCAAGTGGATAATTAAAAGAGCAGCAAACTTGTAATTGGCAAGATGATGAGTCACAAAGTAAAAAACAAAACAACACAAAATCAACACTATAAAAGATGTCAGAGGTACAACATGCAGAGGATAGTGTGGGGTGAGTGGGACGCCCAAGTATCTTTACAAAACTTAGCTTGGATTGATTTTTTTATTTCTACAACAAAATCTCTACCCTACTGCTGAAAACTATTTTAAATTTTATATATATGCATATTTACCATATAAAATATATGTAATTCCTGTATTAACATGTATACACATCATCACACAAAACAAATACTCATGGTGCTTTTTAAATGACCTGATTAAAACTGGGTATATGAGTGTGTGTGTCTGTATGTGTGTGTTTATTTACTCATTTATATATTTTAAACCTATACTATATTTAGGGATATAAAAAATATTGAGTAACCTTAGTTATTTTAGCAACTTTTTAAAAGCTTTTTCTGTCTCTTTATAACATTTTTGGCTTTTGAGGGATTTTTAATTTTTAATTTTTTTCTCTTTTGTATTTGATTTTTTCCTTTACATTCACATATACATATATATCATATGCTGTACTATTCTTATATTGGCTATAATTTACTCCTTTGACTCTAGTTTCCTAATTGAATTTAACAGAAGCTGTAAAAGATGAAATTTACCTTGCTTGGCACCCTTCTGAAAAGTAGATATTATAACTCCCCTTAATATTTTATATCTGTGTTTAACAATTCTTATTCTCAGTAAATTCTTGTTCGTTTCTTAACTAAATCTCAAATGGTAATCAACTTTGCCCATATATCAGTTATCTTCTCCAATTCTTTTGGTTTGTTTTCTTTCGTGGATTCTGTCCAAAGTAACCCTTTACTGAAATGTGAAAATAGCTAACACAAATGCATGCGGAAGCATCACCTTCCAATTCTTCAGTGCTCTTTTCCTCTTCGGCGTAGCACAAACACGGAGTTTAAGAGAGTGGGATCTGGGGTCAAATGGACTATATTTCTAATCCCTGCTTAGTCTCTTACTAGGTGGGTAATGTGATTTTGTTTAGACTCAATTTTCTCCTCCTAAAAATGGTGGGAATAATGATTACTCTCTCATTTGAACATGGTAAGGATTATGCGGCATAATGCTTAACATGCTACTTGGCACTATGTTAAGTGTTCAAAATAAATTATACAACAATTCTAGTCCAGATATTGGAATACTTAAAGTATACAATATTGAATATTTATTTTAGGCTGGGTATAAAATATCTGAGTAGAGAAATAAGAAGTTCTTATTTAACATGCCTATGTGAATGTAGGGGATTTTAACTTGTTAGGTCATTTTCAAATAAAGCCTTTGCAAATGACTAGGATTTAGAGAATAAAACAACATCTCAAATGAAAAACTGCACTCCACATATAAACTATATAATGCAGAAGTTACCCAGAATTGATGTATAGAGATATTTAATATTCTGGAGCTTATTTAGCTAACACTGTGATGCTTCACAGAAGTTGAGTTCTCATTTCTGGGTAACAATACTTTCATTTGTACAGCATTTTGCAAGGCGCTTTTACATACCTTAGTACATTTTATCATCACAAAAATCTTGCAAGACAGGTAGAGCATGTGTTATTACCCTGATTTTACAGGTGAGGAAAACCAAACTTGGAGAAGGTAAATAATTTGCCTAAGGCCACAGTATTTCTAAGGTGATAGAGCTCCCTCTCTGTTACTATTAACAGTTCTGGGATTTTTTTCCCTCCCATGGGACCTCTGCCAGCCTCAGCAATGACAAGGTTCAGAGTCGAATGTAAGAGATCAGAGAAGGGAAGGTGTTTGCCTTTCTTCTTGCCATCTTCCTGGCCTGTGCTTGGAATGGGTCACAGGACAAACAACTCCTATGTACTCTCTCTAGTTTCCTGCCCCCCTGGACTCTACCTATATTTGGAAATGTCTTAAGATGGCACTGTTAGACTGAAACATGGGTGTTCAGAGGTAGGAAAGAGGGAACTAGATACAGTTTCAATGTGGGGAAGGAGGAGAGCCAGGGTTTGGAGGAGGGGAGATGAGAATAGGGAGAACGTGCCTGCCCTGCTCCTCCTGGCCGTGAGAGAACCTCTGTGCCTGCCAATTCTAAGCATCTGCTGTTTGCTGATGCAGACGGCAAGCAAGAATGATCTGCTCCTTCTTGGAGAGTTGATTTTTTTCCAGCATCAGTGAGAGTAAACAAAATCTTTTAATAAAATCTTTACCCAACTCAACAATAAAAGGACAAATAACCCAATTAAACAATGGTCAGAGATGTAAATAGACATTTTTCCTAAGAAGATACACAAAAGGCCAATAAGCAGATACTGAACATCAATAGTCATTAGGGAAATGCAAATCAAAACCACAATAATGAGATACATTTCTCACTCATGAGGATGGCTAAAATAAAAAAAACATACAATAATGAGTGTTGGTGAGGACATGGAGAAATTGGGGTCCAAACGCTTTGCTGATGGGAATGTAAAACGATGCAACAGCTTTGGGAAACTGTTCGGTAGTTCTTCCAAAAGTTAAACATAGAGTTACCATTTGATACTACAATTCCACCTCTAGGTATATACCCAAGAGAATTGGAAACATACATCCACACAAAAACTTGAACATTACTGTTCATAGCAGCATTATTCATAATAGCTAAAAGTGTCAACAACCCAAGTGTCCCTCAACTGATGGATGAATAAACAAAATGTATATGTTATATAGCTATATAATGGAATATTATTCAGTCATAAAAATGAAAGAAGTACTGATGCATGCTACCATAGGATGAACCGTGACATTACACTAAGTAGAAGCCAGACACAAAAGGCCACAGATTGTATGATTCCATTTATCTGACATGTCTAGAAGAGACAAATCTATAGAGACAAAAAATAGATTAGTGGTTGACAGGGGCTGGGGGAGAAGAGGAAGGGGGAGTGTTAGTGGGTTTGGGGTTTCTTTCTGAGGTCATGAAAGGGTCCTGGAATTAGTAGTCATGATGATTACACAACTTTGTGAATATACTAAAAGCTCTGAATTATATACTTTAAATGGGTGAATTTTATGACACGTGAATTATTGTATATCTCAATAAAAAATTATTATCCAAGATGATGGTAATCGCTAACATTTATTAAGGAATAGTGCTAGAAACTGTGCCATGGGTTTCATGGATTATTTTATTCAATTTTCACAGCAACCATAAGGGCATATACTCTTACTATTTTCACTTTATGGAAGCGGAAACTGAGGCTTTCGGAGGCTCAATAATTTGCTCAAATCGCATGAGGCTTGACACCAGACTCTGGTTTTTACCTCTGTGATAAGCAACACTAGACCTTAAACAATGTCTTCTTCCCTTGGTGTGGCAGTCATTGGGTTCACCTTTGGTGTTTTCGGAGTTTTTAATGTTTTGTTCTTTAAGGATTCTGTAATTGGATGCTCTAGTGACCAGGAATAGGACTAGATCTGAGCAGTGGTCCACCCCTCACCCCCCACCTCAATAAAGGGCCTTGTTCAAGGCCGACTCTAACCTTTGCTCAAATGTCATTCTCTTAGAGCAGCCCTGTTGATACCCCAATCTAAATGAAAGCCCCCCTTTCAGAAGCTTTCGCTGAACTGCGTACCTCTTTTTTATAGCAGCTGTTCCAGTCCAGTGGAGAGGTGATTAATATCTGTCTTCCTCACTAGGCTACAAACTTCATGGTGTCAGGGACCATGGCTGCTTTGCTCACCATTGTACACTCAGCAAGCAACACTGAGCACACAGTAGGCACTCAGTAAGGATCAATTGAATGAGTAAACACCAGCACAGTAAGAAAATTCCTGCACTCTTCACACCTCTCTGCTGTCCCCTACTGTGTCCCCTTTTTAGAAATTTGTGTATTGCTTTTCTGGCTTCTGAGTCCAGCGTGTAAGCCCAGCCTGGGGGTGCCTCAGGGCGACGGCTGGCCGTGCTGTCGGAAAGTGACGCACTGCTGGAAAGCTTTGGCTGCAGTTCTAACCTCAGAGACTGCTCTAAATGTTTCCTATGTGTTGTGCTCCTCCACTCCAACTGGGATTTTGGCTATCACCTCATTTCTTGCCTCCATTAGCCCTTATGACTATTCAGAATGACATTTCCCATGAACTCCCTCGTGATCCTAAAAAATTTTACACCCAGCAGATCTCACACCACCACCTAAGTGGTTAAACATGTACATTGCAGTATTCCCAGGATATAAACAAGCTGAAAAACCCAGAAATGTTAATTACCCCAGGTTGTGCAGCAAATAAGTGATAGAAACAGAATCAGAAACTAATAGATTATAAACTCCTTGAGGCCTTTGTTTCATATGTTTAAATTTTCCTTACCACGCCCAGCATAGCCTGGCACATATTAAGAGCTCATTAAATATTTCTTTAATGAGAAACCCAAATTCTTTCTGAGAGGAACTCACACTCTGTTCTGCATCAGCTAAGTCCCACCCCCTGCCAATATATTTCCCCTCGACTAACTTTCCTAAACTTTATGAATTTTTGGATATGACTGGAGTGCCCAAATTCCAAAGGTACCTAACCAAACGCACCAAAATAGCCCCATTTTCTCATTTTCTGTATCACTAATGTTAGCACCACCATTTTCTATCCACCCTGGTTGAAATCTGCCTTTTTAATTCTTCAGTCTTTGTTATTGCACACAGGCAGCAGTCAGGTCCTATAGATTCTCCTTGGACAGTGCCTTTGTGTTTCCGTTTTGATTCTCACTGCCACACCCCAATCCAGAGTCTCCTTACCTTCCAACTCGACTTTCCCCCGCTCTTCGCTCTCCCAACTGCAGTAGGGTCTGGATAATGTTTCCAGATTAATTTTTCTGATTGTGATATGTTTTTCTCAAACACTTTCAACAACTCCCTACACTGTTTGTTCCATGAAATTTGAATTTGGTCAAAACAGGAATTCACAGTCCTTCAAAAATGATTGCAACTTACATTTTTATCCTTATCTCTCCCTTCTATGGACACAATGCTCTGGGCAAACCAAAAGGTACTCCTCAGACTTCCCTGGACCTCCCCTCATTTCCTGACATTGTGCTACTGTGACTTCTTCCTTATCCTTAAACGTCTATATCTTGGCCTGAATGGCTCAAATGAAAGCTCTTCCAGGAATTTTTTCTTTTTTTCTTGATTCTCGTCCCCAAAGGAAGTGTTGCCATCTTTTGGCTCCTTTAGAATTAGGAGTCAAATTTTTGTGCCTCTCCTGTGGCAGAAACTGTCTTGTGCTATGGTTTGTGGTGTGGATAGCATCTCCTAGCAGACAATGAGAGCAGGGTCCATGACTACACAATTTTGTGCCCCATAGCACTAAGCTAGTGTCTTTTAAACAGTGGGCAATTTTGTAATTTAAATAGCTTGTTTTTCTTTATTATCCATTTCTTCTGTTTACACCCCCCCTCCCATTTTCTTTGATTTCAACATCTTACAAATCTGATAAACTGATCTCATGTGTCTAAGCTCATTGCTCAGCTCATTCATATAGTCCATGTATGTGAAACTGTTTACTAGCTTCATATAATTGAATAACATTTATAATTAGAAAACATCAACTTTTAAAGAAGGTATAACATACGGCGACTAAAAGCTTTAGATCGTTATTCCAGTTTCAATTAATTTTAACAGGAAAACTTAAAATACAACATTTCAAGGCACGATGGAGGAGCCAAAAGTCTAGTCTTAGTCTACCCCATGGAATGCAAGTTTCTGGCTCTTAAAAATATTTACAGTTATCTTTTTGGCTGCTTTTGAGTGGCAGTAACTGGCATTAGTGGGATTCTCTTCTCTTGGGGATGAAAAATGAAGTCTGAAAGAATGTTCATTACCATCAGGGTATGTGTTGACCAAACCAATTTTTCATCTGCCAAAGTGTGTATACTGGCTTCTGTCTCATCTAGAGACCTCTGGAACTAAAAGTAATTGATCAAATTAGGCCAACTATAACCCCCTACTAGTTCTGTTATGATTGCAGTTTGTTAACCTTAGTACGCTGTTTATTTAAACCATGTGGATGACATCATGAAAACCACCCCCGCTTCATCAAAGCAATGATGCAGACGATGAAAAACAAATGGGTTTCAAACCACTCTGAGACAGGATCTTTTTTCCTTTCTTTCCTATATTAAAAGATAAAATGTGAAACCTCTGTTCTTAGCCATTTGCTTTTCATTCCAGCTGGCCCTCCCCCAGCGAAATGGAAGCATTTTCATGCCATGTAGAATTAAGCAAACTAAAAATACCAAACAAGTATGCTTCAGTCCTGGAAAAGGAGAACTGATGACAGAAAATGTTCTTTGGATTTTCCTATTATCCTTCCTTTGCCAAGTTCACTTTTCCATGCTGTATAATGGTTTCCTGCACCACAGCCTGGCAGACAATGCCCATCAAGGGCTCTATGCTGGAATTGGCCACAAGACTCGCAAGCTATTTTCCCTAGGCTGTGATTATTTTTCTTCTTGGTGTCCTTCTTATATTCCCGTGCAAGCTGGGATCAGCTTTGATTGGAAAGATTGGTGTATGTGTGTACCATTCTCACCTCCTGAAGAATGCTAAGGTCCTTGGCTCCCACGGTGTTCCTGCTATCATGGTGCCAACATCATTCCACAGCCACAGTTTTCTTCTTAGTAAAAGTCTTGGCGTCTAGGAAGCCTAATTTTTGGATATTAATAAGAGATAAATTGATTGACAATTCACAAGGAGGTCATTGCTTTACTGGTGGCACCAATGTGAGGTAACACTCTAAAAGGAAAAATGAAATTCAAAAAAGTAATAGAATAAATGCCATCTTTACTCAGTGGACACTTGCAATCTTTAGTACTTTTTTAGCCTCTATTTCCTTGACATCTTGGATGATAAGCTTATTTTTTAAATTGTAAGAATTCATTCAACTATCTCACCTTGCATGTATTAGTAAGCCTTGTTTTAGGTACCATAAGGGGTTAAGAAATGTGTAAATTCATGGTCATTGTCCACAAGAAATTGATACTCTAGTTTAGCATTTCTAAACTGTTTTCTTTGGAGCACTAGTTCTTTTTTTTTCCCCCTGAGACAGAGTCTTCATCTGTTGCCTAGGTTAAAGTGCCATGGTGTCAGCCTAGCTCATGGCAACATCAAACTCCTGGGCTGAAGCGATCCTCCTGCCTCAGCCTCCCGAGTAGTTGGCACTATAGCCATGTACCACCACACCCGGCTAATTTTTTTTTTCCTTTTTTCTATTTTTTAGTAGAGATGAGGTCTCACTCTTGCTCAGGCTGGTCTCAAACTCCTGACCTCAAGCGATCCTCCCCCCTTGGCCTCCCAGAGTGCTAGGATTACAGGCAGGAGCCACTGTGCCTGGCTGGAACACTATTTCTAAAACAAGCTCTGTGAAAAAAGAATTCCATGTACAAATAAGTTTGACTTCCCTCTTGGAAAGTTACGACATATTTAAAGGCCTTGAAAAATTCTGAAATGAAGAATTATATTTATAATTTGTTTAACCTAGAGTTTACCAAATTTATTTGATCATGAATTCCTTTTTTTATGTAATACCCCATATTTATAACATCTCATGGAATACATTTTGGGGAATGCTGGCTCAGTAAGCTTTTTTTTTCATAAGGATTATTTACTTTATTTCCTTTGTATCACTCAGAGAAATACCCACAATAAGTTTTTAGAAATACTTGATTAAACAAATATACTGTCTAACCCAATAGTTAGAGCAGTGGCTCCCAAATTCCAGTCCATAGATGGGTGTGTGCTGTCTGCATTAGTATTTCTTGGGGAAGATGTTATAAATACAGATTCCTGAGATCTGATCCTCGAGTTTCCTATTCAATGGGTTTGAAGTTAGGCCTGAGAATCTGTATTAAAATATCCCAGGTAATTCTTAGTCATGGCTAGCTTTGGAATC
>RJWJ010031826.1:0-18938 GCA_004363605.1 Indri indri
TCAGTCAACAAGTATTTACAGGCTGGTTGGGCGTGGCGGAATGCGCTTGCTGTCCCAACTACTGGGGAGGCTGAGGTGGGAGGATCTCTTGGAGGTCAAGTCCAGCCTGGGCATCATAGCCCCATCTCTTAAAATAGATAAGTAAATAAAAACAAATACCATAGACTGGGTGGCTCACACAACTTATTTTCCTACGGTTCTGTGGAGGCTGGAAGTCCAAGGCCAAGGTGCTGGCAGGGTTGTTTTCCTCTGAGTCCTCTCTCCGTGGCTTGCAGAAGGCCCCTCTTGCAGCCTCTCCGCACAGCCATCCCCCTGACACGCACAGCCCCAATGTCTCCTTGTGCGTCTGAATTTCCTCCTCTTACAAGGATACCAGTCAAATTGGATTAGGGTCCACCTATAAGACCCCATTTAACCTGTTTTTTTTTTTTTTTTTTGAGACAGAGTCTCACTCTGTTGCCTGGGCTAGAGTGCCATGGCATCAGCCTAGCTCACAGCAACCTCAAACTCCTGGGCTCAAGCGATCCTTCTGCCTCAGCCTCCCGAGTAGCTGGGACTACAGGCATGTGCCACTATGCCCGGCTAATGTTTTCTATATATTTTTAGTTGTCCAGCTAATTTCTTTCTATTTTTAGTAGAGACGGGGTCTCACTCTTGCTCAGGCTGGTCTCAAACTCCTGACCTCCAGCGATCCTCCCGCCTCGGCCTCCCAGAGTGCTAGGATTACAGGCGTGAGCCACTGTGCCTGGCCCCCACTTAACTTTAATGATCTCTTTAAAGGCCCCATTTCCAAACACAGTCACATTCAGAAGGACCAGAGGTCAGGGCTTCAACATACGCATTTGTAGGGGAAACACAGTTAACCCATAACATGTGCCTATGATGTGTTACACCTTTTTTTTTTCTTTTTTTAAGGTATTAGGGGCTAAAGAAGTGACCAAAGCAGATAGAAATATAAATCCCTGCCTTCTCTGGGTTCATGTGGGCCAGCAGTAGGGACGGATGGGGGAGGTAGACCAGAAACAGACACAGGAACGTTTAGCGTGCTCAACAGAGATAAACGCTACGGAGTGAAACAGCAGGCGCTGGAGGGTGGGGAAGGAGTTGCTGTTCTAAATAAGGTGGCCAGGGAAGACCTCCCTGAGAAGGGGGCATTCGAGCAGAAAACTGAAGGGGTAGAGAGAGTGAGTACACCGCTATCTGGGTGGATGTGCAGTCCAGGCAGAGGGAACAGCAAGTGCAAAGGCCCTGAAGCACGAGTATGCCTGGAAAGTTCCAGGAACGGCAGAGACCATGGAGGCTGGAGAGGAGTGAGGCGGGAAGTGTGGCAGGTGATGAGGTCAGACAGGGAGCTGGGGCCAGGCGAGCAGGTGCGGTGGCTGGACTACCTGGGACCTCCAGGCCTTTCGTCTGTGTGGAATGGGAAGTCACAGGAGAGGTCTGAGCAGACAGCGACATGACCTGGCTGAGGACAGACTGAGAGGGAGGTGGAGGAGGCAGAGACCAGGAGCAGGGTGGCCCCTCTCCCAGGCCGGAGGGCAGAGGGCTTGGCGGCTTGAACCAGGGTAGGAGCAGTGGAGGCGTAGGAGTGATTTGGGGGTTAGCTGTTTTGCAGGGTGATCCCTTGCCTGCCCCCCAATTTGTGAGTGACCTTTCATTTTATTTGCGATATCGACACACCCTCTGATCAGCTCACATTTCTGGAAGGGCTGCATCTGCAAGGACAGATCAAGGTTAAGGGACCGTGGTTGATCCAGAAGGGAAGATGAGCTGAGGCCAAATAGGGCCTCCTGCCACACCCGGCGCCCTGTGACTTCAGGGAGAAAGGCCCCAGGAAACAGCAGTCCCCGTCGTAAAGATGTGGACGGATGGCGGGTTGGGACTGAGGGGCTTCTCCCCAGCCCTCCTGGGAGTTGGGATTGCCCCTGCCTCATCACCTGGGTTAACATGTTTTCCTGCCCGAGTCTGCTGGTACCCTCAGACCAGAGCACCCAGAGCAGCTCTACTTGACCAGAGAGGAAGTGTCTATCTTGAGAAGCTGGGTCACGTGAGCCTTGGGTGCCAGCCTGACTCTTAAATGACTCGTATCACCAGGAATGCTGCACCTCCCGGCGACACCTGCGCCTTGCATTTCCACCTAAACACAACCTTGGTCAGAGGCACCATGCCCCAGTTTATAAACCTCATCCTTAGTCACGTAGGCGGTGTTGACAGGCTCCTGCATAGGTAAGTGTGCGGTGACACCTCCTCTGTCCCAGCCCACGACCTCTGCCCGTCCCCTCCCGGCCCACCTGCTCCGGAGGAGAGAATTCCTCACTATGCTCTGGGCCGGTACTGGAAACGGTGAGCGCTTCATCTCTTTAACTTAGAGGTCTGTGAAGGGTTGACTCATTAGTCACTTATATTTTAGGGAATGAAGATTGCAAGGTTGGTTTTGATGGGGGTGGGAAGAGTGTAGTTGTAGATGGGGAGATTCTGGGCGTTAAAGGGTTAAAGGCGTGACCTTTCTCAGGTGGGGCAGCCCTGAGGAATGGCTTCTGAGGTGATGCTTAATAGGGCATTTAAGGCATCTTAGGAGAAGGGCTCAGTAAACATGTTTTTCTTGGAACTGCCCCATCTCTATGTACTGGGACTTCTGGTGGGGATGCTACCCTGCTTAGACTGTTAAGCACTTTTTTTTAAAGAAAATATAAAACTCTTTTAGGCATGAATTTTTTTTAAAAAATGCCATGTAGACTAAGGATTTTTTTTTAAGAGCATAGGTTTGTTTAAAACACACTCAGGGAAATGAATTTCGGCTTTGCTGCTTGCATTCTTCCCACTGCCCACCAGAGGGCACTCGACCACCCACCCGGAGGCGGCCAGCAACTCCCCTCGGGTTCCCGGACCCACCGGGCACCTTTCCGGGCTGCGAGCCGAGGTGGAGCAGGGGAGGCCGACCTGCTCGGTGTCAGCTGAAAAGGGAAGGCCACGTGAATAGTGTCCAGAGAAGCTGCTGCCTGTTACTGGGGAAAATACCATGTTCATATGCCCCGTTAGGATGTGCAACTACGTCCCTCTGCTGTCTCCTCCGGGTGGATTCCCAGCCGCAGAGGGAGCGACCGTGTTCCTGGTTTTGATATCCCTTCAGTCTTTATTTCCTCCTCTTGTCGCATCAGAGAGAAAAAAGGTGGCCATTCTGAAAGAGTTCGTGGCGTAACTGTTACCAGGGTCCCCAAGGCTCGACGTGACTGCAGGCAGCAAGTGGCAAATGCTTGAGTGTAGAACCGGAAACATCTGCGGGGTCCAGCTGCTTCCCGCAGCGACGTTCTCCGCGCAGCAACGCAGCCCGCCACCTAGTGTCGCCTGAATCGCATTCGGTCTATTTCTCAGCTGCGTGCATCCTGAGCAGCACAAAGCATCCGCAGGCGGCCATGGGGACAAGTCTGAGTTAGGGACTCCCTGATGTTTCTGGCAACAAAGTTACTGACAGTAAGTCAGCCTTGCGAGTGAGACGTAGGCATGACCACAACACCCAACTGAAAGCTTCAAAGTTTCCTAATCTGGACGGTTCCAGATACTGAGCAACTTTCATTAGCACAGAGCATATTTCTGTTTATAATTATTAATGTTATAACTGTTGGGATGCAATTCTATTCAATCAACAGCTCAAAGAGTCATAATAAGCTTCTCACCGGTGAAGTACCACTGCCCCAAATGCCAAATCTAACCACACCTTCAGGCCTTCCAGTTGACAAGAAGTACAGGGACAGAGGATCAAGTTAAACATCATAAGAAAACAGCCACCCAAATTCCAAATGCAGACGTCCTGGTCTGTTCAAATAGCCAATGTTATGGGGGCGGGGGAAGGTGGGAGGACTGTGCTAGAACAAAGAGACTAAAGAGACATAACATCCAAATGATGGAATCTTGATCCTGGTTTAGAAAAATGGTAACTGTCTTAGTTCATCCTGCTATAGCAAAGTACCATAAACTAGGCAGCTTATAAAAAATAAAATTTCTCATAGTTTTGGAGACTGAGAAGTCTAAGATGAAGGTGCTAGTGGTTTAGATGTCTGGTGAGGGCTGGCTTCCTCAGACAGCACCGTCTCACTGTGTCCTCATGTGATAGAAGACAGAAGGTGGCTCCCTGGTGCCCCTTTTGTAAGGACACTAATCCCGTTCACAAGGGCTCCCCCCTTGTGACTAATCCCCACCCAAAGGCTCTACCTCCTAATGCCATGACATTAAGTTTTCAACATACGAATTTGGGGGGAACACATTCAGTCCAGAACAATAATTATAAAAGGTTTTTTCTTGGTGTGTGATGACTAGGTCAATTTAAGTAGGTCTGGGCATGCAACAAAAGTAGGAATTTAGAGTGAAGTTGCTTAGGTGCGACGGTGGCACTGTAGTTCTGTAAGAGCGTGTCCTTGCTCTTAGGAGATACTGATGATTCCAACTTATTTTTAAACGACTCAGGAAGAACAATCATAGGAAAAAGGAAATACAGCAAAATGTTAACCATTGTTGAAACTAGGTGGTGAGTACAAGGGGGTTCATTGTACTCTACTTTTCCGTATGACTGACAATTTTCATAATGTTGGAATAAATGACGGTGACAATGTCGTTTGCTTTGGGTAGGTGACTCTCAAAATCACCGAGACTCCCTATCTTTCAGCAAATCACCATTTACCTATTGCAAGATAGAAAGGTGTCTATGCCTGGAATAGTAGTGCCCTTCCCACAGCAGAACAAGAATTATTTATCACTGAATGAATATTGCTTTCTCCCTCTCTTTGGTTTTCTTTTTCCGAGTGTGCCACTCTAGCTAAAATTGACTCTAAGCCTTTATCATCTTTCTAAATGCTTTGAAACCACAGAGTAAGGTGGTTTTCCACAGATAACGTCAATCAAAGGAAGATTGCTCTTGCGGCTGGTGGTATAGTCATCAGCATGCTAAGAGAGTGAGTGGGTGGTTGCAGTGTCATGCCGTGTTCAAGGTGCTGTTTGATTATAAAAGGAAATCGATTTTGTTCAGCCCTGTTTGAGCAGCAGCATTGTATATTGGTTGCCTTTCCTTAAGGCATAAATATTCACAGTGGTCCATCAGCTACTCTGATTTCATTTTGAAATGTTGTAGTCTGTCTGTAAAATCCATTCCTTCATCCATCTCTCCACCTACTTACTCAAGGGCTGGGAGTTATGGGGACAGGGCAGGGAGGAAAGTGTGAGGCAACCAAGCATGGGCAGCACACTTGTGATGTCCACACCAGCACTGCACTGCTCGGCACGACAACTATGTCATTCCTCTACAGCGGCGTTTCTGAGCCTCCAATAATTCTCAAAAACTTATGATTCCTGACATATCTGAGGATGATTATTAACTATAGGACTATTCCTTATTTAATGTCCTACCTTAAATCCATTTACTTGAAAGAAAAAAAAACTTTAATGCCTACTTTGGTCTCATCTTAAACATTACTATTTATAAAATCATGGTTTTAATGTGTTAATTATATTTTTTCTAAGACATTAATAGATACAGCTAACTATTTCGTATCCTGAACAGTATGTGTAATCAGTGATATGTGTATAGGAATGTACCTTTCAGAAAAGGATTTAGAGGCAAATGGATGGAGTTAAAAATACACATTTCAACTCACCTTCATCACTTTGCCCCTTCTTTTCTGTTTAGGCCTTTAGTAGTAAGTCAGCGATCTACACTGTTTTGTATAATTAATTTTTCAGAGACCAAAAGAAGAATGGATAAAGTGAATATTTTGCTGATTAGAACATGACCAGGAGCCCTGAATATTCCTAGAGATCACATATCCATTAAGTCCTGATGCAAAAAGAACCTTTTGACACAAATATAATATCAAATATGCTCCCCAAATTTAGAATAGCCACTGTAATACGAAGTAATTGGAAATGTTGTATAGGTGAGGTTTAGGGTTAGTTGGGATTTTCCCCAGCACTTTATATTTTAGTCTTAAAGAAATGGTACTTGAACCTGATTTTCGTAAGGAGCTACTTTCTTGGTGCAGAGCCGTGGCAGTGCAGTTTGTTTTTCAAGTGTACTTTCGTTGCTTCTGCTCTTCATTTGCCAAATACTCATTGCGTACCTGGTATATCCAGGTGGGGGGCTGGAGAGACGATGGGGAACAAACCAGACATGGTTCCCGCCTCATGGAGTACAGCATGGGAGACAGACGCTACTCAAGTCATCTCCCAGCTACACAGGAAATTGCCCTAAGGAGGTGGTGCTGGAGCTCAGATCTGTTTTGGGGAAAGGAGGGGGTGAGCCAGGCAAAGGGGACGTCCAGTGCAAAGCGCCCCTCTTGTGGTAGGGCAGGGTGGGCAAGCATCACGCCCCAGGAATTGGAAGAAGGCCAGAGCGGCTGGAACCTGGGGCCAGCTGGGACTGGAGTAAGGAGTTTGCTCTTTGCCCAGTGGGGAACCACTGAAGGGATTGAACTCGACAGAACTGAGGGTCTGTCAGCAAAGACAAAGGGGGAAATGGGTATCAGGTCCATGATCAACAACAGTGCTTCCAGAAACACCCCAAACACACCCACCCCAAACAGAACTCATATTTTCCCATTTCCCACCCAAACCTGCTTATGGTCCACTGTTTCTCACTGCAGTGAATGGCCTTGCCATCTAGCTGTCAGCTATGATACCTCCTTCTACACCCCCCACCCCCCAACTACTCCATGGCCAAGTTCTGTCTGTACCACCTCTTTTTTGTTTTTTGTTTTTTTTTTTGAGACAGTCTCACTCTGTCACCCTGGGTAGAGTGCAGTGGTGTCATCATAGCTCACTTTGACCTCAAACTCCTGGGCTCAAGCGATCCTCCTGCCTCAGCCTCCCAAGTAGCTGGGACTGTAAGTGTGAGCTATGATGCCCAGCTAATTTTTTTTTCTACTTTTAGTAGAGATGGAGTCTCTCTTCAGGCTGGTCTCAAACTCCTGAACTCAAGCAATTCTCCTACCTTGGCCTCCCAAAGTGCTAGGATTACAGGTGTGACCATCACACCCAGCCCATACCCCCTCTTAACTCTGGAACTCATTCAATTCTCCATCCCCACCACCAAATTCATTCGATCATCTCTTGCCTGAACCACTGCCATAGTTTCCCAACTGCTGACTCTTGTGCCTCTTCAATCTGTTCTCCACATAAAGTGATGTTTTCCAAATATAAATCTGATAGTGTCTCTCCACTGCCTAAAGTCCACGCATCCAAGGACAATCTCAGTTAGCCCAAGCCAATTCTGACAGACTAGTTTCACTTGCCTTTCATTGGCTTTTATGTTGTTTTGGTTTTTTGGGGGAAGGGGGATAGGGTCTTGCTATGTTGCCCAGGCTGGAGTGCAATGGCATCATCATAACTCGCCTGAACCTCAAATTCCTGGACTCAAGCAATCCTCCTGCCTCAGCCTCTCAAGTAGCTGGGAGTACAGGCACGTGCCACCACATCAGGCTAATTTTTGTATTTTTTGTAGAGATGGGGTTTCGGGCTGTGTTGCTCAGGCTAGTCTCAAACTTCTCATCTCAAGTGATCCTCCTGCCTTGACCTCCAAAAGCGTTAGGATTACAGGTGCAAGCAGGCATACCTGGCCCTTTGATTGGTTTTGTTGTGGGCAGAGTCTTAGTGACTCATAAAACCTGTGAGTATTTCTTCTTGGGAGCTTTTGGGAAAGGTATTCTTGCACTTCAAAAGAGATCACCGGAAGAAAGGGATACTTTTTGTTTTGTTAAGACACTGAATGTGCCTGAAATGGCAGTAGCCATCTTGCTACCATCTTGAAAGTGCAATTCCAGAGGCTGTGAGTAAAGCATGCCCTACCACGTGAGAGATCCCCTTACTATGTAAGTCAGTTTGTGTTGGATTTTGCAGCATCCGAAGCTATTGACTTTGACATTGGTTATGTGTCTGGGGCATTCAGTGCCAGGTGGGCAGTTGGATCCGTACATCTGAAGCTCAGTGGAGAGACCTGAGCTGGAGAATTACATATGTGAGTCCTTGGTGAAAACCGAAGCTTGTGGAAGGGATGCCATCAGAAAAAAGCTTGGGAGACAATAATGAGCTTGGAAGAAGACTGGGGGACCACTGGGCCAGAGAAGTGCGGAGGGAGACCGCCTGTGGTTGGCCTTCCTTTTTGTATTAAGACTCACATTAATGGCATTATAACATTACTAAGTATATCCTAAGTGGACAAAAGGAAGTGGCTTAGGAGTGTTTTCAGCTGGGGGAGGAAGTTGGATTTCAGAACCAACCCATGGGATTAACATCAGGAGAATTTTTCTTCCTGTCATTTATTATAATAAGTCATTTACCAGAATCTCAGAAGCAACCAAACAACCTGGTCGGACTATTGCTCTTCCCAGTGGAAGATATTAAGTCGTGTGGTGTCACAGACACGAGTCAGTGCCACTGGTGTCTACAGAAGGGGTAGAAACTTGGTGGGGAAGGGTTATCACGGGTGTTTAGAATCGTGGTGTCAAGATTGGAAGGACATCCCACGGGGAGGCACCATTGTAAGACAAGGCTTTGGAACGCCAATGGTAGCGTTCTCGGAATTGGGCTGGAGACAGACCTCCAAGGGAAAAGGAGATGGGAGGTCAAAGGGAGGGCTTGTGGATTTAAAAAAAAAAAAAAGACCGGGAGCTACGTTGCCATGGGAGAGGTTCTCAAACCTCAGTGTGTACCGGAATCACCGTGACAAATGTAGATTCCTGGTCCCCCCTCCCCACCCTCAGACTGTCCAGGCTGGGGCCGATGTGCATTTTTAAAAAGCTCCTCTGGCTGCTCTAGTGCCAAGGCATGACTTGGAGTTTAGCTCCCTTCGGCCCTGGCCTTTAGCTCCTCCACTCTTCGATGTAGAAAATGGGCGTTTCTCAGTGTTAGCAAAGCGATCTTCCCACCTGACAGCTACTGTAGCCCCTCCTGCTCCGGTCGCCGGGGACCCGAGTGGGCCTGACGCGGCGGTCTCGGGCCCCGAGGCACCGCCAGAGCTGTGGGATCGCGCGAGGGCGGGCCCGGAGCGGTCATGCAGCCGACCGGCCCCATCCCCCCAGAGAGTCTCCGCTCGGGGACACCAGCCCAGCGAACTGGCCCGAGAAGACCCATAGTACCCGCCTCCCTGACCCGTAGCCGCGGTGGCCTGCCCGCATGAACAAACCTCTGGGCGGGTCTCTATGGTGACTGACGGACGCCGTGGCCAATTATGCCCTGGCGCTTGTTTGTTTCCACCTATCCCTCCCTCCGCGCCGATACTTCTGTGACTGACAGTTCTTGCGGTGCGATGTTACGTAAGGGGAGGGTCAAGTGCGGCCCCACCCGAAAGCAGATAATTTGATTGGTAGGACAGAGTGTGGTCGTCCCACCGCCCCCGGAAGAACGTCATTGACGGGCAGGTGTAGGAGCCAGTTGATGCCGGGAGGCTGAGCGGAAGCGTCCGAGATCAGGGGCGTGGGGAAGGGGCGGAGCCTGACGCCGAGGGCAGGGCAGGGCGGGGCTGGGAGCGGTCAGGGGCCGGGCTGGCGCAGCGGTAGGAGATGCTGTCCGGCTGCGGCGGCGCTCGGCAGCCAGGAGCTGCGCGTTGAAGACACTGGACTGAAGCGAACTGCCCGGCAGGCTGGTAGGTGCTTGAGGTCTGAGAAGTCTATAAATCCGGGCCGCCAGCCTCTTCGTGCTTGGCATTTGTCTGCCCTGCCAGGCGCTTCCTCGACTCTGCGACGGCGGCCGCGCTGGGACATGGCCGGGCTGGGCTGGGCACCTGTGCGCGTTTGCAGGCACCTGCTGCGCCGGCCTCCTCGGAGCCCGCAGTGGAGGCTGCGGCGCTTGCTGGGCCGGGCCGGGCCGGCCTGAGGCAGGGAGGCGGGCCGGCTGGCTCGCCCCGTCTGGGGCTCGCCCTCCCCGGCTCTGGTCCCCCGCTTCGCGCACAGGCTGAAGGGGGGCGTCGCCAAGCCCCTGAGGCTCTCAACCCCTCCCTCCCCCCGAAGGGGCTCGCGGGCCCCGGGCCTGTCTGGAGCTACCTCCGAGGCCAAGACATGGCCCCCCTCCTTGCATCACCTCGAGACAGGTTTGTCCAGATTACTTGCGTGTTCGGAGACGGGTTTCCGCCCCGGGCGAGGGTGCCCGTCCGAGGCCGGCTGCTGGTCCTGGCTGTCCCCAGCGAGCTGGCCGGGGAGTGTTTTCATCTTTTCTCCAGGCCCTGCCCTTGTCTGCTCTTAATGTGGAATTTCTTAAGACTGTTTTCGGGGTGATGTATTAAGTAGAGGCACCGTAGCACATAGGAGGAACAGCGGCATCCACGTCTAGTTTTAGCTCTGCCATGTGTGGATCCTTTGCACAGGCCAAAGATCAGACTTCTCAGCTGCCTGATATATAGAGGAATGCAGTCATATTTTGTTCTTGGGGCCAAACCGGCAGAAATTCTAAAATTGTTGCCCAGTTACAAGGCTGTAGCGTGTGCCTTCCTTCCATGTGTGTCATTCTTATTGGAACGTGTCATGCTGTGCCTGCCGTAGACTGGATGTAATAAATAGTGCAGTTAATTCCTGAAAAGTGTGCTATAATTCTCGTGATTATGTTGCTGCTGGAAACATTGGATTAAAAGATCCATCGCAAAGTGAGGCAGCAACAGATGATACCTCCTGCTTAAATATAGGAAGAACTGGGGGCAAGTTTTTTTGGACTCTTAAAGGCGAAGACATAGGATCATAAGGTATTATAGACTTGAAAGGAGTTTACAGGTTTGCTCCACTCCAGTAAATTTCTGTGGTGGTGAGTACCACTGTGTCCCAAGGGGTTGGGGTCCCGTTATATCAGGGGACCTGTATACATAGAGGACAATGGGGTGCTGCATATTGCCGCTAGATCTGAAAATCAGTGTTTTCATTTGGGTCAAACAGGAATGTGCCTCCCACAATTTGTGATGTCCTATTTTCGATGTGTCATAGTCACCTTTAAAGGCAGATTTGCGTTGCCTTATTGGTTGTAAATCAACAATGGTAGTGGAAGAACCAGGATCCTCATTCCTGTGATTTAATTACTGGGTGGCATTATCTCTCAGAAAGCAAAACAGCAGTAATAGGCACTAGCAAGGTATGGAAGTCCTGGTACCCACCCATGGATGTCATAGGCTCCCGAGAGAAAACAAATTGCTGATTAGGGACATCTGGAACATGGTCTGCTAATGATTTGCTTCTTAAGAATTTAGTTAAACGTTACTAAGTTTTGACCTTTTTCACCTTCAGCCTTTTGGTTCACGTAGGCATTCAGAGGAGCTCTGCTTTAAAGGTAACAGAGCCTGGGGGAACAGAACAGAGAAGTTGCTGTTCTTACAGCTGAGCTTGGCTGGTTTTCCTTTGCTTCTTCGTATTTTTAGTAAATGACCCACTGACTTTGTGACCTTTAAGACATGCTTTCTTAATCCACAACTTGGCGCTTGGGGTGAAAGGTCTGTGTTTGTGCAATGTCTCTTTTGCGCTCCTCTGTGGCATTTCTATTGCTTGGCAGTTCCTTTCATGCCTAATTTCTGTAGAGTTTCTGTAATCTTAGCAGTTGAAAAAGGCAGTTTCCTGGGATGACACTGACAGAACTCACATAACCCCCCGTCCCTTTTCTTACTGATGTACGTATGTTCTACCTTCTCTGTTTACTCTTTGGTTAATAACTTTGCTGGCAGAACCATTTTGTACCTAAATGAGTGGAGACAACTCTTGAATCAGCCACTGTGGATCTTTACCATTTGTTCCCATGACCCTGGGAGCAGTGATACAAGTTCTGTGTGTGTGGGTACAGTGCATTGTGAATCTGGCTCTCCCATTAGTTAAATGCCTAGATATGCTAGTGGCAACTGTTGTCTGTATCTTCTGAATTTCTGGCACCAAAGCCGATCTATGTCATTGAATATTCTGAATCCTGGCAAGGGATCTGGTGCACAGATTCTTGTAGACTAGCTAAAGGTGGGAAAGAAACTGCAGCCAGAAGGGGGTATAGAAGGAAACTGTTTCTGAAGATGCCTGAAGACATTTTCCTAGGTTTTTATAACTATATGTTATATAATATTCTATTGTATCTCTAGGGTATCAGATTTAGTTCTTAACAACTTCAGAAGTCTTATAAAATGTTGGTGTGTTTCTGTGTTTTCCCATCTTGTTCAAAGGTAAAGTGAATGCTGAGGACAGAAGAGTTTGATGACACAGACCGCTGAATTTCTTTGTTTGGAGTACAAGTTATGAACCCTTTCTGGAGCATGTCTACAAGCTCTGTACGCAAAGTAGGTATAGTCAATAAACTTAGTAAGGAAACCCATTTGCTTCTCTGTCAGAAAAGAGGGTCGGAATACAGGCCAAAATAATCCATACGTGTACCTGCGATCTTACCAAAATTACCCATTTTTCTAGTTTAGATTTTACTTTAGAGAAATATTTTGTTGGTTAAAGTCAGTTTCTGAGACTGAGATAGCATCCCAACTAGAAATTGTTCTGGTAATCACAATTCTTTACACATTTATACATGATGAAATTTGTGACATAGCATTATAGTAGTTTTTCTATTAAACTTCAAGATTCTATGGTTAGAACAGCTTTGGGAAAGGCTAGTCTAATATGATCAAGTCAGACTTGAGGGGCACTAATTTAATTTTTCTAAATAAATTGTTTTTTAAAAAATAATATATTTTCATTTTAGGAAAGCGTAAAATAAACGATAAGAAAATAAAAATAACCCATAATCCCACATCTAAGAGAACATCACTATTACTTTTTTCTATGCACATGATATACATTTTTTTAATATAACTAATTAAGCAGCCTTTGATTGTACTTAAGCCAAGGAAGTACCTACAAGTTGGTAGTTTAGTCTGACTCGTGTAAACCTTCGTCTTCGACTAAGGAAGACAGTTTATGCTGGCGATATTTCAAATGTGGAAACATGTCCATTAGGGACAAGATCAAAATCAGATGCGAGAGAATAGCTTCATTCTGTTTCTAACCCAAGTGCTAACATCAGGTCATGACTAATTTGTCATCTATATGTTTTTTTTTGAGCTTCTTAGCACCTGACCTTCTATAGCATCTAAGTGCAAGGAAATTTTTTTAGTCTTATATAGTTGTCTAATTGCTTAGTAACCCCTTGTCCTCTTTTGGGAGCCACTAGGAGAAACCATTGCTTTGACTGTTTCAATTAATCCTATGAATATTGACTGTATTGTCCTTATAGGGTGCACTTAATTAAAGGGCTTCCCTAATGCTTTAGTCTTGCTTCAGCTTTGTTTGCTCTTTATATGACCAGCCTGCTCAAAGGACTTTCAGATCATCTTGATCACGGTGTTGGAATGTCCTTGTAAAAGAGTAACTCCAGCTTTTACATCATGGAGCTAATACTGTACTCTTGTGATTTAAGAATCATCATAACAAATATTCTCACAACTCCGTCTTGAATAGCGATCTGATGGTGAAGAGAAGACATTGACAGGGGACGTGAAAACCAGTCCTCCACGAACTGCTCCAAAGAAACAGCTGCCTTCTATTCCCAAAAATGCTTTGCCCATAACTAAGCCTACGTCTCCTGCCCCAGCAGCACAGTCAACAAATGGCACGCATGCTTCCTACGGACCCTTCTACCTGGAATACTCTCTTCTTGCAGAATTGTAAGTTCTTAAACTATTTGGTTAAATTGTGAGTAATTCTTGAAAATGAAGAATCAAATTTATTCTGATGGATTCAGTCATTTAATCTTAAAGGTCAAAACCATCCCCCTCCAATATCAGCCTTAACAAATATATGGAGGTTACTGCTGGTGATAAAATCTTTCTTGGCTGGGCGCGGTTGCTTAACACCTGTAATCCTAGCACTTTAGGAGGCCGGGGTGGGAAGACTGCTTGAGGCCAGAGTTGGAGACCAGCCTGAGCAAGAGTGAGACCCCATCTCGACAGAAAAGTTAACCCGGCATCGTGGCATGTGCCTGTAGTCCCAGCTACTCGGGAGGCTGAGGCCGGAGGATTGCTTGAGCCCAGGAGTTTGAAGTTACAGTGAGCTATCTATGATGAAGCCACTACAGTGTAGCCTGGGCATCAGAGCAAGACTCTGTCTCAAAAAAAAAAACAAAAACAAAACTTTTTTAACCAAGATGTAGGTAATGTTATATAAATATCCTCTCTTAAATATGATTCTTATTTGGAGCTTGGGTAAATAAGGTTTAAAGGCAGATGTGTGCTTTAATTTCCATGTCTATTCTGGAGAATAAGATGATGAAGAAACTAAGATTTGTTAAGAGCCTACAGTAGACCAGGAATTTACTAACTTAAAATTTGGTCTTCCTTTATATGAAGTGAGGCATTCACCTCCTAAACAGGTTTTAGAGGGTGGGCCAGTGGGAGGGTGGCAATCTATTGTTTCTGGGGTCAGACAACTCACTGCCTATCTACAAACACATCTGGATGATTGTGCTCCATTTTGGTTATCGCTCTGTAGGAAGAGAATCCCAGTAGGGAGAGGTCAGGAGCTCAATAATTGAAGGAACTGGAATGCCATCTTGGAGAAGAGAAATCTTAAGTACTTATTAAAGCTGTCTTCATATATTTGAAGGGCTGTCATTAGAAGGGAGTTGACTTACTCTGTATGTCCCCAAAGGCAGGACTTGGTAATTATAGGGAAGTTACAAAGATTTGGGTTCCACGTGAGTAAGAACCTGCCTAATCACAGAAGTCTACAGTTAGACTGAGGTTGCACCTATCTGTAGAGTGCAAGAGCTGAGCACTTGAGCAGAGATGGTGGTGACGACACAGCCTCTGGCACATACGTAGGAGCTGGGCTCAAATAGCACAGAGTCAGATGGCATTTGATATGGTAATTTATTAAAAGGATAGAAATTTGGAGAATTCTCCAAATTTCTATCATTTTAAAATTCCTTTGTATATGAAATTATTTTAAAAGCATCCTTGACCCCTCCCTCAGCATACTAATGTTGTAATGGTCAGAGGGTCTGAGGCCTCAGTGTAATTGGCTGGGTGTGATTTGGTAGCAATGGTCCCTTTAGCTTGGTAATGGAGGGCTTGTGTTTCTAGATGGGCAGTGAGTGGGACAGGCTTCTATTAGTGATTAAATCTGCTGTCTGTATTAGAACACAGAATTGCCTTTTCTGACAAAACTCACTATAGTAGATACATCTGGCAGCCATGTTGCTATTGACATGCTGAATTTCAGTGACTTAAAAATGGAATAGATAAATTAGAAAATGATTAAGTGTGATGGCAAATAGGTAATAAAAATGATAAACTAAGGCCCAATAAACTAGTTCTTGATAAAATTCAGGATTGGCAGGTTAGCGTGTTTTCAGGCCCTAGGTAAACGTTTCATTTCAAGGTCTGGTCACAGCCTGTCTTTTTAGGCTCATAGCTGCAATTGCAAGGAACAGGGTAGAAAGGCTATTGGTGGGTAACTAGGTCCCAGAAAAACCAGTGAGGCCTTTGTGCCAGTAGACTTGTCTTCCTTTGTTTTTAGCACTAGCAAGCCCCGCAGAGTTCAGGTGTCTGCACTGGGGAGTCACTTTGAGAGCAGAGTGTGTGCAAACGCCTCACTTTGATGCTTGGGTTCACCAAGCAACACCGAACACTGCCCTCTGCTGCGGGATCTGGTGATTCAGACTTAAAATGGTGAAAGATTTATATGATTTGAGGAGAAACCAGAGTATTAGTGATTCATGCTTAAAATGACAACTAAGAGACAGCAATTCCATGGAATCTTCATTTATTTGTAATGACCTAAAAAATGTGTTGAAAAGCAGTTTTTCAATGTGTGCATAAGATCTGTCATCTCTGGGCACAAAAGGGGTTAGTTTTATACTACACTTGATCTTAGCCAAAAGGCCGAGAAGCGATGGGATTAGTTTTATAAATACTCTCATTGACCTCAAATTGAATGTCCAGAGGCTTACCTCAGGTTGCATTGTTCAGAATTATTTATGAGCTGGTTTCCAAGATGACGTTTTGGAAGAGCTGATGTTTGGGAGGAAAACTTGATTATTTGTGTATCCTTGTTTGGTTTTAGCTTCTTAATACGGGGCTTTTTGTTTGCTTGCACATTTATCTGTGAGCTTCTGTCATGAAGCCAGTAAGTAGGCAGCAGTCGAGGCTGCTGCTCAGAGCTGTGTCAGGCGAGAGATTGTGATAACTCGGCTTGTGTGGTTTGAGCATCAGCTGCACCTTGAGGGACCCATTCATTGTCTCAAACATGAATGTGAGGTGATTTGATCTATGTGTGTCATTTATATCCATACAATTATTCTGCTTTTGTTTTAGTACCTTGGTTGTGAAGCAGAAATTACCAGGCGTCTATGTGCAGCCCTCTTACCGCTCTGCATTAAGTAAGCCAAGGATTCATTCTTCATTTTATAGCATATTGGGTTCCTCTCACCCAAATTTAGGCCTTACCCGTTTTTATTTTTTCCTACAGTGTGGTTTGGAGTGATATTTATACGGCATGGACTTTATCAGGATGGTGTTTTTAAGTTTACAGTTTACATCCCTGATAACTATCCAGATGGCGACTGTCCAGTAAGTTGGAGACAGAGTCTGGCTTCGTTTGCGGGTCAGCAGGGGGGAGTTAAGGGGCTTAAAGCTTTCGTTGGTTTTTTTCCTAATACATTTATGATTTCAGTTTCCCAAAATGTTTGTCTACCCAATAGTCTTCCAAGAGCATCTCTGTGCTCTGTTGCAGCTCGGGCATGCCGTCCCTTCCTCTAGGTTTGTTTCTCTGCTCAGGGTGTGCGAGTGAGGCCAGATAACTTTTTCCCCTACATTGCAAAATTTAGTTTTACAGGAGCATGGTAAAACTAGTTAAGTATCCCTCTTGAGGCAGATTTTTGACTTTAAATGTGATTGCCTTGTCCAAAAACTCCTTTTACTACTGTCTCTCTGGGTCTAATCTCCACTGCTTCCATTAAAGGCTATGTCTCTCTTTAAATACAGCGCTTGGTGTTTGATATTCCCGTCTTTCACCCGCTAGTTGATCCCACCTCAGGTGAACTGGATGTGAAGAGAGCATTTGCAAAGTGGAGGTAAGTAAATAACTGTTTATTCTAGTGACATAATATAACAGGAGGAAGCCCCACTAATTATACCATTTCCCTTTAGGCGGAACCATAATCATATTTGGCAAGTATTAATGTATGCAAGGAGAGTTTTCTACAAGATCGATACAGCAAGCCCCCTAAACCCAGAGGCTGCAGTGCTGTATGTTACTTTTGCTTTGTTATTTAAGATAAATTTGAAGATGCAGCTAAGTAGATTAAGTTGGTAACTTTTGATTTAAACTTTTAACACAGGTATGAAAAAGATATTCAGCTTTTTAAAAGTAAAGTGGTTGACAGTGTTAAGGCGTGCACTGCTCGTTTGTTTGACCAACCTAAAATAGAAGACCCCTATGCAATTAGGTAAGTGGTACATCAGCTACATGAACCGTCCTTTCCAGGACTCTCCTTCCATTTTCTAGGTGGTCTTAGAATGGGGATTAAAAGGCATGTGCATAAGCTGTTAGCTTATATCCTTTATAACTTGGTGTCAACTCAGTTTCTTATAGCTCTTTGCTTAAACAAAAAGCTACACATCTGGCATGCTGTGCCAATTGCAAGTTGCGACTTTGGTTTCCCTAAGGATCTTCGTAATGCTCATTTATTGGTATGTTGTTGGCAGTTTTAGCTGGAGCCCCTCTTAAACTGCCATATCCCAATCAACATTCAGATTTGGTGAAAGGAGGGAAACCGAATGGTGTGGTAGGCTGTGCTAGCACTGTGATACTTGATCTCGGGGACCAGTGTCGGGAGGAGTACTGACAACTCAAGAATTGGTGATTTTGTCCTTTGACAATATTGGTACTGCTTGGGGAGGCAGAGGAGTATAGTTTTTAAGAGCTTGGACTCAGGAGATGGACTGGTTGACTTTTGTACTTGGTAGCTTTCCTATGCCTTGATTTCTTAATTTTAAATAACAGTAGTTCAGGGGTGAGGCTTAAATGAGATAATACACATATATGGGATAGTTATGTGAGAAAATCAAATAACCAGTTGTCAACATGTATGTCTTATTATCTAAATATTACTCCTTAAAAGTACCGTTCCTTGTTAAGTTAGGGAGATTGGCTTAATTATTAAAAAAACAGATGTTTATATACATTTAGTTAGCCAAAACAGTTTAATATTTTTCTCTCCCTTAAGCTTTTCTCCATGGAATCCTTCTGTACATGATGAAGCCAGAGAGAAGATGCTGACTCAGAAAGTAAGTAGGTAACCATTTTGAAGTGGCTGTTTCTTTTCTATAATGTCTTCATTGGAGAATGCTCATTACAGAATAACTCTTTGGGAAACAAGTTTGTACAGTGCCGAAATCTCATCAGTCATTTTTTTTAATGTCTATTTTTGATTGTGCCTAGAAGAAACCTGAAGAACAGCACAATAAAAGTGTTCACGTTGCTGGCCTGTCATGGGTAAAGCCTGGCTCAGTACAACCTTTCAGTAAAGAAGAGAAAACAGTAGCAACTTAAGAGATGGTGAATCTGGTGCACCGTGCACTTTCCTGCTGGACTCTGGCCTGGTTAAAGCTGACCAACGGCAAAGGACTGTGTGAATAATGACTGACGCTCAGTGTTTTCCACGTGTGCATAGGTTCCAACAGCAGGTTTTGGAAACCTCTCTCTAAGTAATACATTACTTCTGTCAGAAGTGTCTTAGGGTGGTTATCTAGTTCAGCACTCCAAATTATTGGGGACCTTGAGGCTTAAGTATTTTTCTGAATATAATGCTAAAGGTAAGTTGTATTCATTTAAACTAACAGAGCAGACAGAATTCGACACTATTTAATAGTTTTTAAATCAGTGGTTTCAGTTGTACATATGTTAGGAAGTGGAGAAGAGAGGTATAGAGAGAGCAGGTTCCATAACTCAGCACTT
>RJWJ010031827.1:0-18938 GCA_004363605.1 Indri indri
GGATATGCAGGTAGAAGTATTAGAATTACAGACTTGGGCTCAGGAGAGCGAATATGAGCATACTCAGTGTGGACGTGGTCACTAGAACCATGGGAGTATATAATGTTGCTCAGGGAGAGAGTAGAATGGGAAGAGGAGAGAGCCAATATTGGAGCCCTGAGGAACAGGTGAGAGGCAGCGAGAGGAAGAGGAACCCAAAAGTAGTCTGAGAACAGCAGCTGGAGGAGTAGGAGGGAAACCAGGGGAGTGCGGGATCGAGACAGTCAAAGGAAGACAGATGTTCAGGGAAAACACAAACTGTTTTTCCTCTGCTATCACACCGATACAACAATCAGCACAAAAGACTTCTGTGACCAAATGTCACAGAAGGGAGGGGTTTCCCCAAACGTCAAGCAGCAAACATCAGCTGGGTGTCCTCTAATTCAATTCAATTCTGATGCTATCTCCAGGTAGATAGTGTCAGATCTCACAGGGTAAGGGCTCAGTCCCCCAAACTGTCCTGCTTTTCAGATACCAGTTGCAAGCCTGGGCCTCCAGAACTTCTGAGCAACCGGCTTCAAGTTGGGGTTCCCACAGCCCCCACTTTGGGTTCGATTAATTTGCTGCAGCAGCTCGCAGAACTCAGGGAAACACGTTTACCAGTTTATTAGAAAGGATATTAGAAAGGATATTACAAAGGATACAGATGAAGATGTGTGTAGGGTGAAGTCTGGAGAAGGGGGCGTGGGCTTCCATGCCCTCCCTGGGTGCACCACCCTCCAGTAACTTCTGTGTGTTCACTTGTCAAGAAGCTCTCCTAATCTTATCCTTTTGGGCCTTTTATGGAGACTTCATTACGTAGGCATTATTGATTAAACCATTGGCCATTGGTGATCAACTTAATCTTCAGCCCCAGAAAGTCCCAGCCCCACTAATCCTGTCTTCGTCTTTCTGGTGACTAGCCCCTATCCTGAAGCTAACAGTCAATCCTTAGCATGCAAAAAGACATCACTTTGGAGATCCCAAGGATTTTAGGAGTTGTATACTAGGTAATGGGGACAAAGCCCAAATATATATTTCACAGTATCACAACTGGTTTTCAGGGAGGATTGATGAAATTGAATGTTTACAAGAGTTCAAAGGACTAAAGGGTAAGAAATGGCCTTTGGGTTTAGCAATAAATGACAAGGCCACTGGTGACCTCAGCAAGAGCTCTTTTGGCAAAGGAGAGTTGGAAGCAGATACACATATAAATGTGTATAAATTAATATATACACACACACTAATCACAGTATTAATTTTTTGATGATGGTATATATTTGAGCAAGTATAAATATAGAAGGGAAAAAATATTGGGTAGAAAAAGTTAAATAATGGGAAGGTGGGAAGGGTTATATATAATTGGGACAGAGAGCCCTGAGATGGGATCCTGAGTACAGATGGAGGAATTAATCTAGCTACAAGAGGACATTAATAATAAGCTTCAGAAAGTCTGCGGGCCCTCCTAAAATTGTTTACCAGATTTGCATATCAGTGGCTTTTTAAGCACTTTTTGTGGGGAGAGGGTTCATGGCTTTCATCAGATTCTCAAAGGACTCCACAACTCCAAAATGGGTTGAGAAGCACTCCTGTGAACAAGAAAGGCACGATCACATGGCATAGGTTCTCCCGTCTTTTCTCTGATCTCTTGGCTTTCTGCTCAGCCCTTCCTTTTCGATGTGAGACCTCAGCCAGTCCATACACAGGGACACAGGGATCTCTAGTCAGGGAAACAGTGAAAATCCCTGGACAAAAAAGGAGAAAAGTCATTGGCAAGTGCATCTGCTGGACCAGGAGGCTGCGGGCAGGAGAAGTACGTGGAACCTGGAACCATGATTCCTGGCTGAATTGAAACTAGGGGAAATTTCAGGTGCTCCCTGGAGCTGGAAAAACTGTCATTTCAAAGCTGTCTTGCAAGAGGCTGTGACTTGATACCCTTTTGGAGGAGACCACACCTTATTTCTGGGAAGACTGCTTAACGGGAAATGTAGTTTTGCAAAATGAAGCAAAGACCAGAGTCAGAAATGGAGATACCAGAGCCACTCAAGGCTCCAGGAGCGACAGTGTGCTGCCTAGTGTGGCTTCATGACAGGTTACAGCCTCTATCTGGTAAAGAGGTGCAGCTCTGCAACCTATTTCCTTTGGGGAAAACAGCTTTATTTATTATTTATTTTTTCCAAAGAGAGATTTGGATTGTCCTGAGTTGCAAACTGAGGCTAGTTCTTGTGGGAATGTGTTCTAGCTGGAGCAGTTGCTGTTTCATCTGGGACTTTGTGAGATGCTGGTCACAAACTCTTCAGGATACAGAATGCAGCCTCCAGTTGGGGGTGGACCCTACTCCCTCAAGAACCGGCAATTCAGGGAATGTCTAGAGCCAGCACCTTTGGCTTAGGCCCTCTCACTGTGAGCAGTGTCCGAGTTGGCTTCAGTTGGGATCCTTTAAGTGGCTCTGTGAGCAGTGATGTCTATTAAGTGGCAGGGCCTAGAGGGTTTGGGGACCAGGCTAAGCTTCAAAGTCTAACCAGCAAGGGGCTGCCTGGCCCCAGTGACCTCAGAATTGATAAAATGTCCCTCTCCACCTGCAACCAGCCCTCTGTAAACTGTATGGCACTGGCACTATTTACTTTGGGGGAAGGAGGGTGGAAACTGAGGATCCTGAAGCAGCTCGGAGGCAGAGAGAGGGGCCGAGGAGTGTTTGAAGGCAGCAAAAGCACCAAAGTTTTAAGGGCACCTAGAACTAGGGCAGTGAACACAGAAGAGAGGAGCATTGACATGTTTCTCTTCCTTGACCAAGAATGGGCACAGCCCTCAGCTCTTGCCAGCTCTGCACTCCAGCCTGGCTGAAGGGGGCACCTGTGCTGAAGCAGGCAGGCACATAAGCGGATTGGAAGGCATTTCTGTCAACAGTGTTAAATGCCTGAGGGGTCCCACCCTCAACCCGGTCTCACACTCACAGTGCTTTCACCCACTGCTGGCTGCAGCTACAGCCTCTGCGCTGGCGGCTCTCAAGTCCACCCAGCCCCGACCTCCCTCCGCAGCCCAACATCAGCACATCCCACAGCACCCTGACAACCCCTTTGGGTGTCCCACAGTTCCACAGACTTGGCATCCTTTCCAAATATATGTCCTTATCTTATTTCCAAAGAAGGAAAATCATACTGTTCTCCCCAATACAAATGCAGAGGACCTAGGAAATAAGGTTTTAAAGGGCATGCAGAAAAGCTCAGGGGATTGCATTGACCTTCTGGAGATGACTTGGGGACAGTGTGGGGGGCCAAGTTCAGCATCAACCTCTCCTTCCTTGCAGATGAAGGTGTGTACCTCTTAGCTTCCTGTCCTTTTTCATACCATTTGCCAAATTGAATTTAAATAATTATTAATGTAATTGCTTATTTATTGCCTGTCTCTCCTGGTTTAAGCTTCTCAAGGGCAGGGACCATGTCCCTTTCACTTCTGTATCCTTGGTGTCTACCCGATACCTGACATAAAATAGGAGCTTAATAAAATATTTGTTGAATGAATAAATGAATATCCTTGTTCATCACCCAAGATGCAAGTCCCTCTGGGGCCCTCAGTCCTTTCCTGCCTTCTTATCCTAGTGGAGCTCTGTGCTTCTCTCCCCTGAACCAGCATCCCACCACACCCTCTCCCCACCCTCAGTCTTTCTTTGGATGCTCCCATGCCCTGGGCTGCTTCATGGACCCGTAGGTAATCTCAGACCCCAAGTGCTGGGACTGTGCAGGGGGTTGTGAGCAGGCTTGCTGGGACTAGTGAATGCACCTTTGCCACCCACCTGCCTGTGTTCCATGCCACCCATCCCAGAGCTGTTGGGCAGGGCAAGAGATCCAGGCCAGGTGGGTGATTGCTGAGTCAACCTCAAGTGTGTGAGCGGAATGATCAGGGCATGATCTCCACCCAGCCTCTTCTACCCATCCCCCCACTGCCCAGGAAAAGATCTGACAAAGCACAGGAATAAATAAATAACTTAGAAATAATAAATAAGGGTCCAGCTCCCACGAGTGAGTATAAGGCCAGCTCCAGCACAGGCGCTTTCAGCCATGGAACTGCAATGTGTCTCCTCCAAATTCTGCCCCTCCACCCCCCAGGACCTGGGCAGGGGCTGGGGCCTGGGCTGGGCTGAAGCCTCAGTCACTGCTGGGTTCTCCAGAGGGGTCCTAAGTCCGAGGCCTGGCCAGTGCCAGAGTCTGTGAGAAGTGGGTCCTAAGATCTCCACAGCTGAGGTCTCTAGTGTCTGCAGGGCTGGGATCTGCAGGGTGAGGGTGCTGGGGCCGGGCTGCTCGTCGGTCACCCTCCATCTCTCCAGGGCTGATGTCCCTCACTCACGCGGCTGAGGACTGAGGCCTCTGGCTAGTGTGGCCCTGCGGGAGGGTCCCAGGCAGGAAGATTCACGGGTAAGGGTCCCATATGCACACCCCTGGAGAGAGCCCTCAGCCCAGGCAGCCGCAGGCGGTGGCTGAGAGGCGGTCCACGGTCCTCCAGGTGCTGTTGACGTCCATGAAGGAGACTGCCTCATAGCGTGTGGGTCGGCAGCAGGGCTGGCTGACGGGCCGGGAGCCCGGGGGCGGCCGCAGGGCCCCGGCGCCCAGCAGGCTGGCCAGGCTGAGGTCGTGCGGGGAGCGCGCACGGCGGCAGGAGCCGCTGCAGAAGCGGAAACGCACCAGCTCATCAGAGCTGTGGCCCAGGCCGAGCGCGCGCACCGGCACCAGCTGCGAGCGCAGGCGGCAGCCTCGCGCCCCCGCGGCCCGTGCGCTGCTGCCCCGGCCCCCGGCACGCGCCGCGCGGCCCCCGCGGGGAGGAGCAGAAGGGGGAGCGGGCGGCGCGGGTGCTGGCCGGGGGTGCTGTGGAGGCGGCGGCCGCCGGGCTGTTCCACCGCACAAACTGGCCGTGCGTGCCCCTGGAACGAGACCGAGTCAAGCGTGGTGTCCCAGGCCAGCGCCACCCCTGTCCCGCCCCTTCGCCCGCTCACCTACCCAGCAGGTGGCCGGCGAGGGGCGCCAGGACTGGCGCTGGGCCTTCGCGGGTGGCGGGGCTGCGGGGCCCAGGGCCCAGGGAGGCCTCTGCGACACTGCTCAGCAGAGCCAGAGCAGCCAGGGTCGGCCACAGGGCAGGCTGCGCAGAGACACAAAGTGGAACTTCAGGGAGAAAGAGGACACCCTGGTGGGTTGGGGAGGAGGAACTCAGGGAAGGGCTGTCTTCAGGCTGAGATCAAAGAGGGTACCGGCTCTAGCTGGACGGAGGGGAGCTCAGGGAGGGCTTAGGTTCAAGCATAATGAGCTTGCTGCCTCTAGGAGCCCAGGGAAGGAATCACCTGCGGGCACTGACCATCCAGAGAAGTCCTGCTCCTTCTCCCATATGCCTGACGCCTCTTATTTCCCCTCCCACATCTGACCCCTGCCCAAGCCACCTCCTGCGCCACCTCCCCAAACAAGCGATCTTTCCTTAACACCAGGTGGGAGTCACTGGGAGAACCACTTACCTGCCGCCTAGGCCAGGGACAGTGGGACAGCACAGAAAGGCCTCCAAGTCCAAGTTCCATCTCTGCCGACACCAGGAGCTCCCATCAGCCTTTGTTGACCTGTTCCCCCACCCTCCTCTTGAGACACCTTGTAAATTGAAAGATGAATTATCTTTTGAGGGGTCATCCTTCCACCTCAGTTTCTCCAGGTAAGGAACAGGGGCTTGAAGAGCTGGACTCAACCCAGGAGAAGTAGCTGCGTTGAGAACCTTACTATGTGGTAGGTGCTTTGCAGCTATTCCCTCTTTCAAAACTCCATGAGGCAAATGGCTTGATCTCCCTTTTCCAGATGAACAAAGCTCAGAGAAGCTCAGAGATTGTCTAAGGTCATAAGGCTGGGCGCACATAGCCAGAGGGGAGGGAAGGTCCTCTTTTCCCAGAACCTTCCTGTCTGCGCTGTAGGGCTGGAGCTGCCAGGATTGGCTGGAGAAGGTAGGAGCTGGACACACTTGGCCCTACAGAGAGCCTTCACCCCATGCTGTGGGGGAGGAAGCTGAGGCCTGGAGAAGAATTAGGAGCCTTGATGGTCACTCTGAGTTATTTAATGACAGTGAGGCCCAGGCCTCAGCCTCTGCTGCCCACCCAGAGCTGCTGTACCTTGTTCCTGTGTGATATCTGTTCTGGACCCAGAGCTGCCTGGTTCTCTCTTAGCACCACAGATGTCCCTCCAGAGCCAGCAGAGCGTGAGGGCTGTTGGGCCCTCTGAAAACATGGGGCCTGGCCATGGCTCGCTATGGCCACCAGAGGGCAGACTCTGCCAAGCCTGCAGACTCAAAGGATGAGTGGGCCTTTCCATACTCTCAGGGGGAGTCGCCTGAGGCACTCCCAGGAGGGCCAGCCAGGCTTCCACACCTGCCTGGTCTCTGAGAGCTGAGCCACCTTGGGAGCTTGTCTAGGTCTGCCCTCTTCCAGGCTTCTGTGGATCTAGCAGCCTAGCTTTGTTCCTAGAAGTTTGTCCTGTGAGCCATCCTTCCTGATCCCAGCCAGCCTTCCTGAGCTCCCACGGGCTGGCACACCCAAACACCCCTTTTGGACCCCAGAGCCTCGTCATCTGTCCTTCCCTTGGGTCCTAGCTGTCACCCTCACCCTCATCCCCTAGCACACAGAATGCCTGCACACCTGTGGGACAGACCTCCCCAGACCTTCCTGGGGTGGTCCTTCAAGGCCAGGTGTGCACCTGTTGGCTGAGTGGATTCGGGGCCCTCCAGGCCAGGCCAGTGACTATTCTCACTGATGGAGGGAAAGCCAGGCAAGGCAACCTTAAGGGCCCTCTGCCCTAGGGGGAGCCCAGGAGCAGGTCCCTTGATGGCAGCTTAGGCCCTAACTCTCCCTCCCTGCAGTCTAGTGCCACTTGGTCCTCCAGCCCTCCTCTCCCCATCCACCAGCAGGCTACTCACCACGGGGGTCCTGCACCGTATTCTTCTAGGCACCTTTGCTGGGACCAGTGGTGGGCTTTCCCCTGCAGCTCAAATGGCTCATGCCCAGGTCTGTGCACCTGGCAGCACCTCTTTTAGCCAAAAGTGTGGCCTTGGCAGCCAGTCAGCGCCCTGTAGTGGCAGCGGGAGCCTCACATTACAGCAGACGGGCTGGGCCAGCACAGTCCAACAAGCGACAAGAGGGACTGAAGGGGCTGGGAGGGGCAGAGAGCTGCGCTGCGGGCCCAGGAGAGGGAGGATGCAAGAAAGGAGTGGAGGGGGATGGTCCTGCCCGCTCCCTCTAGCCCCAGGAGCGTCCATCCAGGGCTGGGACCGGGGATGGGCAGGAGGGCTGGTTTACCTCGGGTGTGGGGCTCCGGTTCGGGTCACAGCGAGGGCTGGGGCCCGAGGGACCTGCTGCTGGCGGAGCCCGTGGGCCGTGTCTGGGGGCCGGGCCCAACTCCATCCCTCAGCAGCCTCCTGCCCGCCACCGTCCGGTGTCAAATTCCAGCCCCGGCGTCACCGGATCCAGGGGTGGGGCCTGGAGCGCCCCTGCCCCGCCCCACCTTTCAGGGCTCACCTGGCCGCTCCACTCGCGGGATCCGCTGCCCCCTGGCTCGGCTAGGTACCCCTGAGGCCGGGCTAGACGCTGGGAGGGGACCCCTGGATGCAGAGAGTGGAGAATTCGGGCAGCGGAGAGGCACGGAAACTAGTTCGGAGTTTGTAGACACGCAAAGTAGGGAGCGGGGAGACCCGGCGAGGGCGGGAGAGAGAGAACGAGGGCGGGGAGGGTGGGGGGACAGGCTAGTCCCTGCCTTGGGCCGCCGCCCACTGGTGCGTGCAGACCCGGCGGGGGGCGGGGTGCCCAGCTGGCTGCCCTGCAGTGACTGGTCTCTGCTCCGCCGCTGGTTTATTCTCTCCACCGAGGAGGGTTCGTCTAGGTTCGTCTAACTCGGTGGGTCAGCAGGCAACCCCTCCCCCACCACGCTCCCCGCCCCCGGGGCGAGCGTTCAAGCTCTGATTCTGCTTTAGTCGCCACTCCTGGGGCTTGGAGTGGGGACACACTTGCAAACACGGCTGTCACTGTGGCGCAGTGAGGGCAGTGTTGGTAGAATGGGGTTCGAGGGCTGAAGAAGGGGAAGGTCACAGAGGAGGAACATTTGAGCCGAGGCTTCAAGTAGGAGCTGCAGGGTAGCATTTCAGATGCCTAACTATGGCAATTTGGCAGGTGGGGTGGGAGTTTGGTGAGTAATATGGATGGAAAGGTCCTTCTAAGGGGTCTGGCCCTTATCCCTATGACACTGGGGACACCTGAAGGGTTTTGAGCAGAAAGGTGTGACCAGATGCATCAATAGTGGATGACTGGCTGGAGACAGGCAAGACAGATGAGAGGTGGAGGTACAGTCAGGAAGCTGCTGGGGAGAGGGTGAGGTCTGATGCGGAGTTTGTGGGGAGCAGTGAGGTCGCTGGCCCAATCTGGAACACACCCTTCTGAAATTCAGTTGGTGTCTGATTGGACAGGGTGAGGATGTAGGCCTGGCAAAGGTGTGCCTTTGGCCTGGGTGCCTAGGTGGAGGGGGTACCTTCTGGGACCTGGGGCTCCCCAGAGAAGGCACAGGGGCTCCTGAGATCAGTGTCGGACATTTTGAGTTGGAAGGGCCTGCGGCGGAAAGGTTCCTGGTGGAAATGTTCTGAAGCAGCTGGATCTGTAGCCTGGAGCCGGGTGGAGAGAGCAGGGCTGGCAGTTAGAGACTGCGGACCAGATGACAACTGGAAGCTGCAGGTGGGGAGGAGAGTACTCAGGGAATGTGTGTGGTCCCTGGCTGTACCCTGGCTATGCATCAGAACCACTGGGGACCTTTAAAAACTACCCACATCCAGGCCTCCACCACAGACCCGAATCGGAATTTCAGGGTAGGCATGTGCAGTTGTCAAATTCGCACAGGTGACTGTGGTGTACGGCCAGGGCTCAGAACCACAGCTTCTGCAGGAGTGGTTTCCTGCAGTGCTGGGGACTAGAAGTCAGGCTGCAGACACCTGCTGCTGGTAGGGGGCTGTCTGCAGGCTCCACAGGACCCCTGTGGGACAGGAGGCCAAACGGTGAGCAGCTTACTCTGTCGCCTCTCACAACTGGCTGCTCAGTTGGGGTACATGCCCTGGGGCTTTTTTAGCCAGGGCCACCACTTACAGGCATGCGGCCTATGCCTGTACAACTCCAGGGTGCTCTGCGGGCAGGAGGACATACATACATTGGAGTTGTGCATCATAGAGGCCCTGCTTCCAGCAGAGTAGAGAAGGCATTTCTGGGTTTGCCGGTCTCTCAGCCAGGGCCTTGCTCCTCTCAGCCAAGGAGGCTTCTGCCAGAGGACAGACCGCAGGAAGCAGGGGGTGGTGGGGATGTGGGACACTGGTGGTCCTTGGGACGGCCAGGACTCTCTGTCCTTAGGGCTCACCAGTGAGAGGGCCTAGGGCTGCCTGGACTCTTGGACTGGGCTGGGCAAGAGAGAGGTGCAGGGCCAGATGCCCCACGTACTGCCGCAGTGGCAATGTGTGGCAGGAATCACACTCCAAGGCCTCAAGTGGAGGTGTCAGTTTGTCCATTCTCAGGCCTGCCTGGAAATGCTGGGGAAGGGAGGGATCACATTCTAGAGCTCTAAGGGGGTGAGGTGGTGGGGGGATGTCCCTTCTAAAGTGCGACAGAGGATGCCTAGAACTGGGATGTGTGCCTCCCTGTCTGTGTGGGAAGAGGCAGGCTGAGGGGAGAGGGTGTGCCTGTGTGCTAAGGGTGCGGGTGGGCCACGTCCTTCCCAGAGCATAGCCGGGGTGTCAGGAGTAGGGAAGGTCTGTGGGCCTCTGCATGCCAGGGGTTCAGCGGAATATCTTTCCTGTGCTCGCAGGAATCTCTGTCACTGCAGAGCTAGAGCTGTGGTGACCCAGAGACACTGTCTTGGGGCTGTGGGCTCCAATCCCCTGCCTCCTGGCTCCTCTAGGAGACACAAGGACTGACTCTGGGGCAGGCCCTGAAACCACTGGTCTGTCTCCTCAAGGCAAAGAGGATACAGGACCATGTGGACAAGAGACACTCCAGAGCCTTAGGTGGCCACCCAGGGCCCGCAGTTGACACGAGATGTGAAAGGACTTAGGAATCTGTGGGCTGGGGAGAAGGCCCTTGGGTTTTGCACAGTTGCTGAAGCCAGGTTCCTGTTTCTTCCAGGAAAGTCACAGAAAGCAAAAGGAGGCCAGACTCAGGCAAGAGCTTTATTGCTTCCATGAGGGCTGCCTGGGATGGCGGCCACAGCCTGGGTAAGGTCCTTGGGCCTCACTTCCCTCTGGTCCAGGCTAAAGGCAGAAACCCAAAGACCTGGCAGTCTCATTGCTGAAACCCAGAACATCCGACAAGTTGGTCAGTCCACGCCTGGGCACTAGTGTATGGATCAGTTGCAGCTGGGGGGAGGGGGGCCATTCCCATCAGGCTGAGCCGGGCCACACCTCTTGAGCCTTAAAAGTTCTCTCTGCTCTGGCCTGGGGGCTGCCTTCTTGGCTGGGAAGGGATGGCTCCAGAGTTTCCCTGTGGGACAGCTAGGGACTGGTGAGTGGGAAAACCCCATCTTCTCCCCAGGAAAGGCCAAACAGTGTCACGAGCTGGGGGTGCTGGCATGAGATCCTGCCTGCCCCACTGTAGCCCTGGAGCAGGGTACAGGCAGGTCATGGCCCTCTCGCCCTGCAGGGAGCTTACTGGTACCACTGCCTGATGGGCCCTCTAGTGGGCCCCTTTCTGCACAGCAAGTGGACCAAATTTGACATCTCCAACCTTATGTAAAAATAAATTATCCCTACCCTCCCCCCTACCCAAATTCACAAAATGATAATACACCAAACACTGATTGGAGAAATGATTCCGGCAGCAGCCTTGCTGCCTAATGTCCCACCTCCTGCATGCTGGGCCTGCTAGGCACAGCCTTGGCCTGCTGGCCCTCTGGCTTGGCGGACCCAGGCCGAGTGAGGCTGAGCGCTGGTCTCTGAGGCTGGCCTCTGGGCAGGCACAGCACGGGCTGCTCCGCAAGGCCTTGCTGCCCGTGGGGCCCCTTGGCACTGTCCTTCTCTGGGTCTGAAGACTCCTGCATAGGCGGTGGTGGTTGTTGCTTGCTCCTGGTGGCGCCTGGGCCGCTATGACCATGTGCTGGGCCCACTCAGATGCCACTGCTTAGGTCAGTGATGACACGTGCTTTCACCAGCTTCCGCAGAAACTCTTTCTCTCGCTGGATATTGTGTGTCCAGGACTGGAAGGAAAGAGATGGAGAAGTGATCGGGTGGGCAGCCCAGATGGCTGCTGGGACACAGCCCTACCTTTAATGCCCCTTCCCAGGCCCGATGCTCTCTTCCAGTCACCACCCTCCGATGCTCTGTGACTGTGCAAATCCGAGGGCAGATACTTATAACCGGTTGTGCCTACAAGATAATGATGACTCTGCTCTAGGCACGCAACACTCATCCTTCCCCTGTCCCAGGGCTTGGAAAAAACAGCCTTTGTGCCCCTTTCTGTGCCCCAGAAGAACTTCGCCTCTTGACTTCTTCCCAGTCCTGGGAGGTATAATCTTCCCAGTCACCCTCTTTAGTGCTGGTGGAAGGACCTTGTTCCCACAGACTTCAGCCCGCTTCTTGTCAGGCAGCCGCTAGGTTCTGGACACCCTGAGGGCAGGCAGTGTGAGTCACCTAAGTCCCACAGCGAGGGGTGGCTGAGTCATTCTCTGGCCTGACGCAATCCACGGAGGCCTGGGGGCAGCTGACGAAATCCTGCCTCCCAGAGGAGCCAGGCGACCTGAGGAGAAGAGGCTAATCTTTTTAAAACAAATTGTTTAAATTTTTAATTGACAAATAATAATTATTTAACTTATGGGGTACAATGGAATGTTTTGACATATGTACACGTTATAGAATAATTAAATCAAGCTAACATATCAACCGCACATACTTCTCAATTTTTTGTGGTGAGAACATTTGACTATCATTAAAAATAATGTCTTATATATTTCAAAATTGCTAGAAGAGGATAATCTTAATGTGGAAATTACAAGGAAGATGCTGCTTTCTAGGGCTTTCCTGGGGGAAGACTGTACTCAGGATAGGTTCTTTCCTAGCCCCAGTACTCTTACCAGGAAGCTTTGATGAAAAAGGCTCAATGAATAAATGAAGGAATGGGTGCCAGTATCCCATCATAGTAATAATTTGTACCCGACTGGCCTCTGCTGCATTTGTCGGCATTGAACCTCACCGTAACTACATTAACAGCTACTACTCACTGGGGCTAGGAACTTGGGGCTCTGTCCAGCCCTTATTCCGATCCAGTCAACCCTCTCCAACTTCCACACCCTTTCCACTTGAAACTCAGGCAGTTGTCAGCAGAATTCCCTATATTCCTCTTGCCTGAACACTGCCTTCAACTTCTTGTGCTAACCACAAGCCCAGATGCCCTAAGGACAGCACCCCCAAACCCCTCTCTAGTGGTGGCTGTTTCTTCCCCCACACTCCATAGCACCCAAAGGTGGGCAGGGTCTTCCTTACACCCAGCTGTCCCTCCAGACTCCCTAGAAACCCTCACCGCCCCCAGGCTCCTGTCATTATACTCTGCCATCTGCAAATTGCCCTCCTTCTTTCAGACCCCTGAGTGACTCACCCCCATTCTTTGAAGATTCATGCATCTGGCTCACGGGTTCTCTTTGAGGGCAGGGACTGTTAGGCACAGAGTAGGTGCTCAATAAATATTTGTTCAATGAAATTAGATTTTATAGAGAAGAAAACAGAGGTTTGGAGGAATGCAGGACTAGGAGTCAAGCCAGTGTAGACACTCGAAGCCTCATTCCATATCCTGCACCCTCACCACTCCCCGGGGCAGAAGAAGTAACCAGTCTGATAGGTCAGGGTCAAGAGCACCCAGTAGGAGCCACTGAGGGTTAAAGGTCAGCAACGGACTGGATATTTGATACTAAGAAATTATTGTTAACTTATTGAGGTGTGATAAAAAATAGTCTTATCTTTTAGAGAAATGTAGTGAAGTATTTATGACAGGAATGATGTATCTAAGACCTGTTTCCAAATAGTCAGTGGGGTGGGAGCATGAGAGGAAGAACAGATGAAACAACATTGGCCATGTGTTGATAACCGGGGAAGGTGGGGACAGGTACGTGGGAGTTCATTATATCATCCTCTACACGTATGAATATGTTGGACAATTTCCATCATAAAAAAGTAAACAAACGAGTCTGCCCTGGGGTATAGCTCTCTTGGACAGGCAATGCCACCCCTCTGGTGCTCTTTTCCTAATTCCTCCTTCCACGCAGAAACGTGTGCATTTTCTGGAGCTCTGCACTGGCTATGGCTGGCGCGGGATTCTGGTTGTCGTGGGCCCCCAGCCTTGTGAGGACCCTTGATTCTGGATGTGGACGCCCACCCGCCCCAGCCCACACTCTCAGAAGGATCTCCCTGTGACAGCTGTTTTTCAGTCTTTATCTTTGGTTCTTCTTCCCTCACCCAACCATTAAATACTGGTGTTCCCAGGGGTCTGTCCTGACAGTCTGCACTTCTTACTCTTTGTCCTCTCCCTGGGAAATCTCATCATGCCCTCCTTATATCTGGACAAGCAGGTGTGCTCACCGCTCACAGGTCTCCATTTCTGGCCTGATTTCTCTGCTGTGTGGCAGACTCCTGTACCACCCCACTTCCTCCGTAGCTACTGCTCAGTGTCCCTCCTTCCCTGCCACCCCAGTGTCCTGAGAGGGCCCTTACCACGAGCAACACCTGTGGTCCCTGTTGCCCTCCCTACTCACTGTTCACTACTGCAATCTAGTGCCTACTCCACTACTCTAAAAACTGTTCTCAGCACAGGCAGCAGTGGCCTCCCAACTGGCACATCCAACGGCCATTTCTCAGTACTTGTCTTACTGGGCTTCTCTGCAGCACCTGACCCTGGAGACGCTCTCTTCTGGAAACGCTGTTCCTTTGGTCTCCATGATGCTGCCCCTTCCTGGTTCTTCTCTACTCTGTCTCCTTTACAAATTCCTTTGGCATCCTCACACATCCCCAGAGTTCAATCCTTGCTCCACGTGTCTTCACATCCCACACACTCCCCCTGGGCCTGGTCAATGAGCTGATCGAGTGCAGGTGTAACCAGAGCATTGAATGGTCCATGCGGCTACTGAAGACACCCCAGGTGACAGAGGGGTCCTAAACCCAGGCTCCAGCATTTTCAGTGAATCCCCATCCAGGGAGTTGGTAAGTAACAGTGATAAGTAGGGGTAAACTATTAATAACAGTGGCTAGCATGGATGGGTGCTTCCTACGTGGCAGGCCTGTTTTACACATCACCACGTCTGATCTCTTGAAAGCCCTAGGAGGTAGGTGCTATTATGATCCCTTCTACAGATAAGGAAACTAAGGTCTAGAGCAGGCTCTGAACCTAGGTCCTGAACCCAGCTCCTTTGATTGGAGAACACTCTTAAGCACTCTGCATGGATGGTGGTACAGGAGATGCCATGAGCCTCAGAGCCAGAGAGATTTTACACAGTGAGGGAGAAGGGGCAATGGCCTGAAAACGGACATACCGCCGGTGGAAGAAAATCAACAGCTTCCGCCAGAGAGGGCGTCAGGGAAGCTGTGTCCTTCTACCTCACTCCTGCACTGAGGCAATCCCCGGGCCCTACTGATTTAAAATCCCATCTCTTGCCTGTCTTCTCATTGCCACGGCCAAAGATCTGGTTTAGGAGTCATCATCTCTTCCCCAGACCATGGCAACGCCTCCCAAATAGCTTGTGTTCCTGCCTTGCCCCCTCTACTTCATACTGCAGCCACAGGGACCCGACTGCTTGCTAATCTACAGCCTAGAACTCTCCCATGGCTCCCCACCACCTTCAAAATAAAGTCCAAACTCCTTCCCATGGCATAGAAAGCTCATTATGATCTGGCTACTGCCTATGTCTAAGGCTCTCACCCTCTGCTTAAACTTTTACATAAAGTTTATGTAAAAGGAATATGTGAGAGACCAAAGATACAAGTAAACAGAAGCTTGGAGGCAGATAAAAGCTATGTGAGCAGTCTGGAGTGGGTGCCGGCCAGGGACAAAGCAGCAAGGAGATGTGTACAGAGAGGCAGAGATGGAAGACGGACAGGGCCATGGTAATGATGAGGCAGGGCTGGCGCCACCGCTGAGGGGGACAGGACAGTCCCAGAACCGTCTTGGACCCAGAATGAACTTCTCAGTCCCGAACCCCTTCCAGGTGACAGCGGGCCCAGCTGGAAGGCTGTTCCTAGTTTTCCGTGAGACCCCCAAGTCCTTTATATACCCATGAAATACCTTTCAACTACTTGAGGTAGCCTGAATGAACCTGCTATAGGCTGAATGCTTGCATTCCCCCAAATTCACATACTGAGACCTAATCCTCAATGTGATGGTATTTGGAGGTAGGGCCTTCGGGAGGTGATGAGGTCATGGGGGCATGGCTCTCATGAATGGGATTAGTGCCCATATAAAAGAGACTCAGGGCCACTCCCTCACCCCTTCCATCATGTAAGGAGAAGGCGGCCATCTAGGACCCAGGAAGTGGTCCTCACCAGAAACAGAATCTTCTTATGCCTTGATCTTAGACTTCCCAGCCTCTAGGACTGTGAGAAATAAATTTCTATTGTTTAAAAGCCACCCAGTCTATGGTGTCCTGTTATAGCAGCCCGAATGGATGAAGACACAACCAAAAAAGCCATTACAATATATAGGTGGTAGCTGATGCCCTGGAGGGAGATGTATCTCCAGAGAAACATGTAGAGTGAGAAGAGAAGACTATCTGGGATGGAGCCTTGCTGGTTGTTCTTAAGGGGTAGGTCAGAATCGATGACACTGAGAAAGAGACTGAGAGACAATGGCAAGTGAAATAAGAGCAACACTAGAAATTATTGGCTCAGAAGTTTAAGCAGAACAGAGTTTCCAAGAGGAAGGAGTGGTCAACACGAAGTGTTTCTGAGAGATCAGGAAAGATGATATGTGTCCACTGGATTTGGCAGCCTTGAGGTAGGTCACTGGTGACCTTAGTGAGAGTTGGGTCAGGTCGGGGAGAGCCAGCTGTGAGGGGTGAAGGGCCGAGTGGGAGTGAGGAGTGCATGGGGGCAGGCCGGCAGAGCTGAGCAGACAGGTGCGCGTCCCTTTTCTCACTGGGGGAGGGGAGGGAGCGTGGGCAGCTGGGGAGAGTGAAACGGTGGAGAAGGACAGGTGAAGAGATTGATGAGCAGGAATGAGGGCTAGCTGGGACCACAGTCCCTGGATTTCCAGAAATATGAATCTTAGAGGATGGGAGATTCCCTCCAACAACCCCCAGTCACTCAGATGCCGCAGCAGAGAAGCTGTTCCAAGCACTGGCCTGAGATTTCCAGGTTTCAGGCTGGGATCAGTGGAAGGCTAGTGGTTGGAGCTGACGTGTGGGAAGAGGGGTTTAGATTTTCCACACGGGATCTGGGCTGTGAAGGAGAGATGCCAGGGGAGGCTAACGGACAGGGCAGGGGAACTTTAACACACCTGTACACATGGGTCACCTGGGAAGCAGTTCTGGGTGATAAAGAGCTTCAGTGTGTGGTCATGGAGAAGAGTAGGGAGATAGGGTGTCCTGAGGCAGCAGCAATGTTTATTTGTGGGTAGTCTGGGGGGCAAGGAGGTCCTCGGGGGAAGGCAGGAGTTCAGCAAAGAGGATGTCTCTGAGCTGGTGCCAAGACTGGTGTCTGATGGCTGGAGAACACGGCAAGAAGGGAGGCGCAGGGCAAGGGCAGGGAGGGTCCCCGGGGGAATGCTCCTCAGGGAGAGGACTGAGGGAGAAGGCGCTGGGTTCCGTGAGAGGCTAGGGAGAGGGGCACGTAGGATGCTTCGTGGTCAGAGACCAGCATGCAGGGATGGACCTTTGGTGACTCCACTTAGCTGAGGGTGGGGCAGGACCTGCCAGGGAGCTCAGAGTGGCCATACCAGCTGCTGGCTCACCCCTTTACCATTCATTTGAGCCCATGCAGCCAGAGCCTATCCTTTGTGCTGGAAGCACCTCCTCCCTCGGCCCACACGCCACGCCCAGCCCCGAACCTCTTTGATGGCTGCCATGCGCACGGTCTCATAGTAGTGCAGGGGTGCATTGGGTGTGCTCATGTCGTAGCCAAAGCCTGCGACTGCCACCTCATCACAGCCGTGTAGTGCCATGGTCACTGCAACGCTGCCAAGGGTTGGGATGTTCTAGAAGAGGGGAGGAGAGGAGGCATGTAGGGTTTAGCTGGAGGGTTGAGTTGGCTGAGACCTCGGCCAAGCTTCCCAGAGCTAACTGCCAATCCCAGGGTCTGAGCCCTCTTTCCCAGAAAACTGTCTTGCAAGGGCACTGCCACCACCTTACCACCTGCTCCTTCCGTGCCAAGGCACCTCTGACCCAGGTCTCCTCCCTCTCCCATGGGCCCAGGTATCTCACCCCCCGGCCCATGAGGCCGTTGTTGAAGGGCAGGCCGATGAGGGTGAAGGCAGCCTCCTGGATGAAATACGGGTTGAGGATGCGAATCTCAGGGGGCTCCTTGGGCACTCGAGTGGCCACAGATTTCCAGAAGCCATCGGATGCACTCTGTGGACATAGCGAAAGACAGCATGAGCTGGGTACAGCTAGGATGGGGCAGCGGGAGTGGCAGGGACCCCAAGTGTGGCCAGGTAAATGAGAAGTGAGGTGGGGGGCATGAGGTGTGTCGTGGGGAACCTGGGGCCTGTGGCGTAGGAAGCCCTCTTGTGTGGGGGGACATGGGTGTGTGACAGGGACAAGGGCAGCTGATGGGGAAGAGCGAGGATGTCGTGGGGCAGGGCACGGGGCGTGCCTGAGGGGGCTCTTGGGCCAATGGGAAGACGCAAGGGTCTGCTGGCCCACCTCCCGGTCGCAGCAATGAGGGCCCGGGTGAGCCTGCCCTCTCCTGCCTGCTCTGCTGTGCTCCCCTCCCCGCTGCTGTCTCTCCTGGCTCTCAGTCAGCTGTTCTAAACGGACCTGGAGACAGGATGTGAGCTGGCACAGCACGGCACAGCAACACTCAAATCCTGGCTCTGCCACCAACTAGATTTGTGTAACTTTGGGTAACAAGCTCTCCAGGCTTGTTTCTTTAACTGTAGAACAGGATCATTCTTTTCTCAGAGATCTCGGGGCTGTCCTGGAAAGGTATCACCTCTGAAACCTGACATGCTGGCGTCCATTCCTGGGCCACAACTTCCTCTCCTTCCAACTCTCCCGCTTCCGCCTGCCCAACCACATGGAGGCCTCCAGCCCTCAGCCCTGACTTTCTGTTCAGCACATGAGCCCTTCCTCATCTAGACCTGGAAGCATATCATGCCAACTAAACTCTTATGAGCTGCCCCCATACTCTGCCCCTGTCCTTCTATTACCCCAGCCTAGGGAAACCCCACGCTGAGGGTCGATCCATTCACCCCCTTTTGTACCCTTACAAGTGGGCTCCTGAACACTGCTGGAGGAAGTTACAAACCAACCCCGTAGACTGGAGGCGTTACCTAACCATGGGCTCCAACCTGGTATTTTCAGTGAGTTTGCTATTTTATTTTAGATAACCTAAAAGAATCAGCCACTATTAAAAAGTCAAAAAACGATAGATGTTGGTATGGATGCAGAGAAAAAGGAATGCTTATACAATGTCAGTGGGACTGCAAGTCAGTACAACCTCTATGGAAACCAGTATGGAAATTCCTCAAAGAAATATTAATAAAAGTAGACCTACTATTCGATCCAGTAATCCCACTACTGAGTATCTACCCAAAGGAAAAGAAGTCATTTTATAAAAAAGACAACTGTACTTAAATGTTTATTGCAGCACAATTCACAATTGCAAAGATATGGAATCAACCTAAGTGCCCATCAATTCATGAGTAGATAAAATGTGGTATGTGTGTGTGTGTGTAATACACACACACACAC